>CAMOHE010054159.1:0-12587 GCA_946598075.1 Artocarpus hirsutus | reverse complement strand
ATGAAGATTGATGTAAAATTCCTTTTTTTTGTAAAAAGGTTTCCAAAGCTTAATTGTAGTACTCCATTCCATTATCTGATCTTAAAATGCTAATTTTTTGTTGAAATTGATTTTCAATCATATTGTAAAAATCCTTAAATATTTTTTTAACTTCAGATTTTTCATGCATCAAATAAATCCAGCACAGACGAGTTTGGTCGTCTATAAAAGTTACAAACCATTTTTTACCAGAAACTGTGGTTACCCTTGACGGTCCCCAAACGTCACTATGAAAGAGATAAAATGGTTTTGAAACTCTAAAGCTAAATTGAAATATTTATGTACATCTTAAATTGTTTGTCTTAAATATTTTAATTAAATCATACACTTGGAGCAACAAATAATATAAATTAGAAAGGGTAATCTTCAAATTTTAAAAATTTAATTACTTTAAAGAGTATTTTAAGTATGATTTCAAAATAAATAAAATTATGCTCACTGTCTCCAAGATTCACCCTAATTCTGTAAAACGTGGAGCTGCTGCTAACTAAGAATAAGATAAGATGAAACAAACTGATTCCAATTTTTATGTCTCGCATCTTCACCGACTTACAACGCAATCAAATGAGTAACGCCAACATACAACAAACGTGTCTTCTTGGGAAAAAAAAAGTTCCATTCTGGTTGATTAACCCAAAGCCCCACACAAACTCCTCTCAGTAGATTCTTAACCAACCTCATGGGAAGAACCAGACCTTGATGAAGACGCCAGAGCAAATTGCAAGACAAATGCAGCCACCGTTAGAATCATAAGATCACTTCCTTCTATAGAAGACTTCAGATTCGAGGCAACAAAGCCAGCAGAGGCAGCGCCAGTGGCGAATATGATTATCCACCGGAGAAACTCTACTGGGATTAGCAAGAGAAACTGAGAAATGAAAGGTGATTTCAGAGGAGAAACGACTGCTAGAACAGCATTAAGCCATCTATATTGATCATGATAGCAGCCTAAGAATTTAACATCGATTTGTAGATTTGGAAAAATTTACAAGAACAACAGTGCCGCTTATGTTTCATAAAGAAAAGTCCAATTTTGGGTTTCATCTTTCATGAAGAAAGTAAATTCTACAGATGAAAACATGATGAATAAATAAAGTAAAAGTAAAAGACAATAATGACACAGAACAGGAAGCAACAACTTACAGAGGCCGGAACAAAAATGAAGAGAGAATATCCCCACAAGCACCAAAACCCCTAAAATATCGAAAGAAATCAGATAAGGCAAACATTCTTCATACCACCATCAGAGATATGCATCGCTTCATAACTATGCAACCAAGTATGTGGACATGGCTTCTCTCCATCCAAATTGTTTTCATTCAAATACTGTTTCAAATCACTATCAATACCAAAAATGAAAGAACAAAAGATGCCAATGAAAAACAGAACTAACAGGCTAAAAAAGTCTCCACCAATGGGATATAAAGAACTAAGCAATCTGTTGACGATAGGTGGATTGCATACAGATGCATGGCAGTGAAAATCGCAGGAGATACCATCAGGCATAAAGAAGATATCAACAGGCATGAAAAGAATGGCGATAAAGAAGAATAGGTGGTTGTATTGTATGTAAAAATTGCAGGAAAAGTTCTTATTATTACTTGGACTTTAGTTGGGACAGAAGTCATAAACAATAAACATTAAAAAAACAAAAAACCAAACCTAAAGGAACTCGGAGGTAGAAATCAAGTTATTTCAGGCTTAGAAGACTCGAGGAAGTGTGATAGAAACACCTAAACGGTTCATGGACATATTTATCAACCTAACCCTATTTCTAATTGATTGATCTTCACCAACACTATGACGAAACTTTGATCAAACGGCATTTTAAAGAGTACAGAAACAGAACATGGTCCAAATACTAATGAGCAAATCAAAATAATAGGAATAATTCACACACTCATTGAGTAAAAATTTATACAAATGCAGCCTAACTAAATTAGGAAACTAAATCACTAATTCTAGGGAGTAAAATTGCTAAATGTACAGTTTTACACCTAGCTATTGATCCTATTACAGTTGTTCAATTACACAAATCTCTCCTAATTACAGATTCGGTTTTCCTCCACTCCCCCTCAAGCTGGTTTAAAGATATCTTTCATAGCCAGCTTGCTCAGTAGAAAATCGAACTGTTTTTTAGATAACCCCTTCGTGAACAAATCACGACTTGATCCTCAGTTGGAACATAGACCATGCACACCAAACCACCTTCTATTTTTTCTTTAATAAAGTGTTTTCCACCTCAACATGCTTTGTGCGATCATCAAGTACTGGATTGTGAGCGATAGAAATGGCAGCCTTATTGTCACAATATAACTTCATAGGTAGAACTTCTAAAGCTCTCAATTCCTGCAGCATCTCTTGATCCATATCACTTCACAAATGCCATGAGTAATAGCCTGAACTCAGCTCTGCATGCTCCTTGCAACTAATTCTGCTTCTTACTTCGCCAAGTTACTAAGTTACCACCAACAAAGGTACAGGATAGATAAATGAGTCTGCCAACAAGTCTTTGGTCCTTATCCTTTACATCTTCAGTTTTGGCTGGTTGTAGCTCACATTTGGTTCCATGGGAGTTTCTCCGGTTTGCATACCAACATGCCGGTTTATTAAGTCAAGCACATATTTGCGTTGATTTACAATAATTCCCTCCTTTGACCGTGCAAACTCCATTCCAAAAAGTATTTCAAGACTCCAGATCTTTGATTTCAAATTCCTTAGCCAATCTCCTTTTCAATTCATTTATCTCACCATAGTCATCTCCTTTAAGATAATGTCATCAACATACACAATTAAGACGGCAACTTTACCTTCTCTTAAATGCTTGTAAAACATGGTGTGATCCGCTTGGCTTTGTACAAATCGTACTTCTTACTACCTTGCCAAAACGCTCAAACCACGCTCTAGGTGACTGCTTGAGTCCATATAGGGACTTTTTTAGTCTGCACACTTTTCCTACACCAAGTTTTTCTTCAAAGCCCGGCGGTAGACTCATAAACACCTCTTCTTCTAGGTCACCATTGAGGAATGTATTTTTACATCAAGTTGAAACAAGGGCCAGTTAGAATTCACAGCAAGAGACAACAGGACTCGAATTGTATTCAACTTTGCAACAGGAGCAAAAGTTTCTGTAATCTATTCCATAAGTCTGAGTAAAACCTTTTGCAACTAGTCTAGCCTTATATCTTTCTATACTACCATCAGCTTTACTTTTAACTGTGAACACCCATTTACACCCCACAACCTTCTTTCCACTAGGTAACTCAACTACCTCCCAAGTGCCATTCTTCCTTAACGCCTCCATCTCTTCAAGTACAGCTGATTTCCAATTCGGTTCATCTAAAGCTTCCTTAATATTTCTAGGCACCACAAGTTTTGAAATCTTTGAAATGAAAGCTCTGTAATTGCTAGAAAGGTGTCATAAGAGATGAATTTGGCAATAGGATGTTTAGTGCAGGTCGGTTTTTTTTCCTTAAGGCAATGGGAAGATCGAGGTCTAACTCTTGGGTATGAATAACAGGTGCAAGGGTTGAACTAGGTTCTAAATTAACTGTTTTGTTTTGAACAAAGGATAAGGAATTATCCGAAGTACCTGATGTATTTGGATGGACTTCACTCAGGGATTCCTCATGACCGTGAGTTGGAAGAGTCAACAGGTCTTTACTTCTTTCAAGGATATTTCTCCTAGAATAAACCACAGGCTCAAGATTGGATCGATTTTTTTCCATTCGTAGTATTTCCATATCTGATAGACCAATATCAGATTCAATATTTTCAATGACTGATCCTAGTTTCCTTATTTATCTCAGCACATTTTGTTGGGTCAAGAATATATTTGGTAAGGTTTTGTTTCCCAAAAATTTGATTCTTCTAATTTCTCCCCTGATTAAATTTTTGCTGAAAAAAGGAAGTTTTCCAAAAAGATTGCATTATGGTAACAGAAATTTCTTGGTCAACGGGTTAAAAAATTTGTACCCCTTTTGATTTTGAGCATACCCAAAAAACATTTTTCAGCCCTTGGGTCTAATTTAGACGTGATTTTCTGAAATTGAACGTATGCAGTGCAGCCAAAGATTTTTAATGGCAAATCTGAATTTATTCGACACTATGGAAAAATTTTTTTAAGCATTCAAAGGAGTGGTATACTGCAAAACTCTAGTTGGCATCCTGTTGATTAGATATGATGCAGTTAAAACAGCTTCACCCTACAAATATTTTGCATTCATTAAAACATCATAGCAAAGCTACTTCTAAAAATGTTTATTCTTTCCTCGGCTATTCCATTTTGTTCTGAGATCTGTGCATGAAGATTGATGTAAAATTCCTTTTTTTGTAAAAAGGTTTCAAAGTTATTGTAGTATCCTTCCATTGATCTTAAAATGCTATTTTTTTGAAATTGATTTTCAATCATATTGTAAAAATCCTTAATATTTTGGTTGATAGCTTTTTGGAATATAACTTTTTCGTTGACGTTTTGCAAGTAAACAACTCTCACATTTTAAAACTACGGGATCAATTAAATAATAAAGGAAACAAATGTTTCAGATAAATTAAACTAGGATGGCCCAATCTGTAATGCCAAACCATTATTTGTTCATAATCAGACATAGAACTGATACTACCAAGTCCTTGAGCAATTTTAAAACTAGGCAAATTATTCTCAAAATAATAAAGACCATTGATCATCCTAGCACTGACACTCGTCGTCCCCGAGTTCTGGTCCTGAAAAACACAATGAGATTCAAAAAAGGTAACTAAACAGTTAGAATCTTTGGAAAGTTTGCTAACAGACAAAAGATTGCAGGCAAGTTTAGGGACATGGAGGACAGAGTTAAGGTTAATTTTTTTGAAATTTTTATCGAACCTTTTCCTACAATGGGGTAAAAACTACCATCTGCAATCCTTACTTTTGTATTTTCGGAATATGGTGTATAGGATTGAAACAGTTTAAAGGAATTGGTCATATGATCGGATGCTCTCAAATCTATTATCCAAGGAGTAGATAAATTAAGGTAGTAGGATAGAGCTTTTGATTCATTACCTATGTGTGCCACAGAAACACTAGGAGGTTCAGATGCCAACGAACCAGATTTCAGCAGCGTGAGGAGATGCTCAATTTGTTCTTTGGTGAAAGGACTAGCATCGGCCTCATTAGTAGTAGGAAGACCTCTTTGATTTTTTCCTTCTGCCTTGTTTTTCCAGTTTGCAGGTTTCCCATGCAGCTTCCAGCAATTTTCCCGTGTGTGACGTGGTTTGTCATAACAGTCACACCACACGTGTGGCTTTCCACTAGGTTAACGCTGGTACACTGAAGTCTTGGACGACGTAGATCCAACAGTGACCAAGGCCAAGCCTTCTACAGCATTCCAGGTCCTTTCTTGCCCAACATTACATTCCTTCTCGTTTCTTCTCTTCTTACTTCTAAAAACACCTCACTAATTGAAGGAAGGGGCTGTCTCCCAATGATTCTCCCCGACTTCATCAAACTCAACATTGAGTCCTGCCAAATACTTGAAGCTACGGCTATCCTCCACAGTTTTTTGGTGGTGACGTGCATCCTTTGGTGATTTCCATTCATAAGTGTTGAAGAGATCCAAATCTTGCCATATACGCTTCAGCGAATTGAAATGCTTGGTCACGTTATCTTCTCCTTGTCGCATCTCACCAATCTTGAGAGTCAACTCGAATATCTGTGACTGATTCCCCAAAATCAGAGTACATCTGATTTACGTTATCCCACAGCTCTTTGGCTGTTGAATAGCACATGTAGTTAGAGCTAATATCCTCCTCTATAGAATTCACCAGCCATGTCATGATCATGGAATTTTCAACATCCTAGGTAGCATAGGCCGGATCAGTGTTTGATGGAGCCTTTATTTCACCAGTCAGGTATCCAATCTTTCCACGTCCTCTGATGTGCATCCGAACTGCTTGTGACCAGCGCAAGAAATTGTCGCCATTCAAGCGGATAGTCGTAATCTGGACTGAGTGAGAATCAGTGCTGGTCTTGATAGGGTCGGTTGTTTTTTGAGAGGAAGAAGTCTGTGGAATGGTGCTAGACTTAGTGGACATATCAGACATAGTGATTTGAAAGTTGTAGAGAATGAAGAAGAAGGGAAATGGAAGGTATTTTTGCCCTGGCTCTGATACCAAATTGACAGGAAAAAGAAAGTTTTTTAAGGAATAATTCACACATTCATTGAATAAAAATTTATAGAAATACAGCCTAACTAAATTAGGAAACTATATCACTAATTCTAGGGAGTAAAAATTGCTAAATATATAGATTTTACACCTAGCTATTGATCCTATTACAGCTATCCAATTACACAAATCTCTCCTAGTTGACCAATTACACAAATCTCTCCTAATTGACAGATTCGATTTTCCTACACATACAACATCTTCCATTTATCTAGCAATAATTAGCATGATACCGGTTGCACTTCCAAGAGTTTGATAGCCCCGTCCTCTATCCCCTCCATTATTTGGTGGGAATATTTGCATACTAGCTCCAGGCGCTGCATAAGAGTACAAAATTACAATTCAGGAAAAACATACATAAATTATAGGCTCACCTGAGCGAATATAAGACAAAATGGATTAAACCTCATACCCTCATAGCTTGCGGTCCTCTTTTCCTTTTCTTCAGTGATAACAGCCTATTCAAAGAAAAAGGGACAAAACCTAACTAATATTACATGATATATAAAACTTTAAACATATTATAAGACGTTTATGTATTTATGCATTTATGTGTATATATATATATACTCTGATAATTGAACCACATGGAACAAGGCTGGAACAAAGCACAAAACAAGTTACTAAAATAGGTTCCTCATAAGTAACAACCAGTCAATTACCTTCTTAATAAAAGAAGCTAATAGTTTCATGTCAAAGAAAAAGTAAAGCATTAATTAAACCTTTCGTGAAAAGAAAACATAAATATAAGTTAAATTGCAGAATAAATGACGGGAACAAATAAAGAATTAACCACAGAAAAAAGAGAATGTAATCACGCAAAGATATTGACAAGATAGAATAAGAATTAATTTATAAATGTGCACTAAAATTTAACTTTTCTGGTGCGACAGAAGGGGAAAATAATAATAATTATCAATTCAATCAACGGCTACGACTTCAAACGAAAGAAAGAAAGAAAGAAAGAAAGAAAGAAAGAAAGAAATCCTAGACGTACTGGCAAAATTGGAAAAAAAAAAAAAAAAGAAGAAAATAAAAGAAAGGAAAAGAAAAGAGAAGAAATTCAATCTGTTTAAACTACCAAAAGGCAGGAAATTATTTAAGAGATGAATTTTATCGATCAAATTTTCCTCGTTTTCTCCGGAAAAAAGCAACAACGAAAATTCACAAAACCTAATCAATTTCCATCGCTACATTTCCAAGAATTGACAGCCAAATCGAACAGGAATTTATAGCGTGTTGAATCTACAATATTGTCAATTTCGCGTCGCATACTCAACCATTACAAATTCAAACAGCAAAGAACAAGAAAAGAACGTACAGGAACTGTGCCGAGCAAATGGCTGGTGGGGAGGTTCTTGAAGGATTCGTCCATTGGAATCTGAAAATCGAAGAGAGAAATGGAGAGTTTCGCGGCTCAGAAAGTCATCGATGCGCTGAAAAGGGCGAGGATTCGAGGTTTTTTCTGGCGATGGGAGCTGATTCTGAGACGAACCCTAGAGACGACGTTGCTTTTTCGTAGTTTGTAAGCAACACAGGAGACGAGAGAGAGAGAGAGACTGAACGGAATTAAAAGAACGGTTCAGAGTGAGATTTTTTTCCCCCCCACGCGCCGACTGAAAAGCGATTGCAGTCACGCTTTCGTTGATTCTTTTCTTTGGTTCTCCCGACGGGGCACACGTGCATGTACGAGCAAAAGGCAGACATTTGGAATCGATCGCAAAAGCTTTTTTTTTTTTTTTTTTAATATAAATAAATATAAATTTTAAAATATAGAATAATATTTAATTTTTTGTACGAAAATATGCAAAATAAGAAATAATACTTTTTTAAAATTTTTTAAAGTAAATATTAGGTTTAGAAAATATTTATAGTAAATAGCAGACTTACAATTTAAATAATTTATTTATTGTATAAATAAAAAATATTTACACTGTAAGTAAGGGATAATTTAATTAGTTGTATCTTAAATCTATTTTGCTATATAAATAAAAATGATTTACACTGTAAATAAGGAGACAAATAAATTATTCACTATAGATTTATTATTTACTATAAATGTTTTAAAACCTAACATTTATTATATTTATTTATGAAAAAATGATATTTATTGTAATTTTTGAGGAAAATAGGTGAATTATGAGAGAATGATTAGCACCATAATAGGCTAGAGCATAGGAAAATGAGTGAATTTATGAGAGGGAAGGAAATTGCAAATTTGTAAGGTGAAAAAATTTACAATAAATGACTAAATTATTGTTATAAAATTAAAATTGAACACAATATTCAAAATATCTAATATTCTTAATTACTTGCTAATTACTTTACTGACATCATTTTGAGACATATGAAGAATATTTACAAACTAGAGTCATATTTTAATTCAATAAACATAATTAAGCCATTTGTCTTATTAATTTTAGAAAAAAAAACAAAAAGCAATTTTTTTGAAAATGAAAAATACTAATTGATGGTACCCATCAACATCTCAAAAATCCAAAAATGCCCCCAAACTACCTATGAGATCGCCAAACAAATCGTCGACACCATCTTCTTATGGATTCCATCGATTGTGAGAGAGATATAGAGCATGAAAAGAGAGAGCAAGCAAAGAGAGAGGCCAAGCAAAAGGGATAGTGACCAAGAAGGAGGGAGAGAGAATGAGTGCGAGGGGGGAAGAGCAAGGAAAGAGAGAAAGAGCACGAAGCGGGGAGAGAGAACGCACACAAGACATGAGAGAGAGCGCGCCCCTACGTTTTCAGGGATTTTAAGATTTGTTAAATTTGAAGTTTTTTTAGGGTTTCATAATTATTACTTAAAAATCTTTAAAATAAGAGTAAAATAGGGAAAAAACAACTTTTTTTTTTTTGGTAGAATCTAATATTTACTAACACTTAAAAAATATGATATTTGCTACTATATGTTTTATAAAATATAATATTTACTACAAATTTTGATGAATTATCATCGCCCAAAATGCCCCTACTAGAAGCTTTCCTTTTTGGGGTGGACGCTGGGGAAGAATACCAAAAGAAACCCTATATTTAATCAAAATATCACATTTGTTCCTCTTATAATGAAAATGTCTAGGGCATCCATTATGCTTTTGAAAACAAACAGAAAATAATCTGTAAAATAACCCTTGTGTTTTTGAAATCAGACCAAGAATATCCTGTTGACTAGTTAACTTTTGTTAATATATCAAAACTACACTCATTAATTTGTATAAATATGTAGGTATTTGTTTTTATTTTGTTTTGTTTATTTGTTTTCAAGAATTAATTGATTATATTAATTTCTAATTAATCAATATCTAAGTTCCACAGTTTGTGTTATAGATGACAAAAATTGTACAATGTTCAAACTATTATAAGATTTTTAAAAAAGAATTTTTCTAGATTTTTCGACATGTCATTTTTATAAAAATATTATAAGATTTATTCCCTCATATTCTCACATTATATATCAACTTAAAGGGTAAGAAATCGTAGGAGAACCAAAACTTAAATGAGGTAAGAGAAGAATTTCCTAAGTCTTTGAAGACATATTTCCAAAGAAAAATTTATATTAGATATTTATAAGAGATAAACAATCTTAGGAGAGAAAAGTAAGGGTACACAACTAGAAAATGAGTAACATTCAAAAGAATACGTATGTTAAAGAAAAATTTATATTAGATATTCGTAAGAGAGAATTATAGAATAGAAAGGTATCTTAAAGCTAAAAATCTCACTCTAAAAACTGCTATTAAAAAAATGCGTGTGAGACTAGGTGATGCTTCTGTAAATTATTTTCTTTTAAGCTGATATAGCATGCAACGTCCCGGCATTCTTCCCCCTCTATTAAACTCTTCTTTCCAGACTTTTTTTTTTTTTTTTTACTTGTTGTTTAGACTTCAGAGACAAATGTCCATTTTTCTAATAAAAAAAACAAATGTCCATTGAAACGTGGTTTTTTTTTTTATTAAAGTATTCACACATAATGTCTATTTTGAGCTTATTGAATTTAAATTTATCTACTTATAAATAATATTATAATACTGTCTAAATTTTAAATCTTGGTAATTTAAAATATCTATTATACCCCAACGTTTAATTTTAGACGCATAGAAAATTTTTGCCATTTTGATTCCTTACTATATTGGTGTTATGTTAAATGCTATGTTGACTCTATACGAATTTTTATACATTTTTTATTCCCGAATTATTATCGATTAATAAGGACAGTTTTTTTTTGGCTTCATTTTGTTTAATTACACGGTGAAGTCTGTTTGCAACAACATTTATTACGTTATGGTCCAGATTTTTTTGCTACAAATTTGTTGTTTAACCTAAATTTATTCACGTTATTTACACAAGTCACATTATTTACATAATTCACCTTATTTTTTTTCTCACAAGGACGTTTGGCTCAGGTATGTTAATTGTTTCTGTTTTTTTATGTTTGATTACGTTTTTTGTTCTATGTTTACACAGTGTTTTTTTTTTTTTGAATTCACGTAAGCATTTGTGTTTTTAATGCAAGCATTTTTTTTTCATTTTTTCTCCCTTTTCTTGTTATGACATGTGATTTATATATAAATTACGTAATATTAGTCTATTTTGGTCAGTAATAATTCTAGGTTCAAATGCCATCTTGTTATGAATTGTGAATTTTTTCTTTCTATGATTATTTTTTATAGTATTTATAATTTCTCCCTAATAGATGTTCTTTTTTTATCTGAGTTTGTTAGACGCAGAAGTTGCACATACATATTGAATTTTCTACCATCACTTTCCTTGGAGGCTCCAATTATTATGTGACGTTCATAGATGACTCAAGCAAAAAGGAATGGGTTTATTTTCTGAAAAATAAATGTGACGTGTTTGATGCTTTCAAGAGATGTAGAGCTATGATAGATAACAAAATAAGTTTAAAGATTAAGTGCTTGCAGTCGGATAATGAGAGAGTATGTAGATGAAGATTTTAAAAAGTAATGTGGGGATAATGGCATCAAGATGAAGAAGACTATTCCAAGTAAATCTCAACAAAATGGTGCGGCTAAGAGAGACCTTGAACGAGCGTGCTAGGAGCATGAGATTACACACCAGGCTACCAAAGATGTTTTGGGCCAAAGCGGTTAGCACTACTGCCTATTTAATTAACAAGTATCCTTCAACACATTGGATTTTGAAATTCCAGAGGAGGTTTGGAGCGGTAAAAAGGTAAATCTTTCTTTTCTAAAAGTGTTTGGTTGTTTATCTTATATTCATATAGACTCCACTGCTAGAAGCAAACTTGATGCTAAGTCTAAGAGATGTTTCTTTATTAGCTATGATGATATCGAGTTTGGTTATTGTTTTTAGGATGACCAGAATCAAAAGTTGTCAGATGCAAAGATGCGATCTTTAATGAAGGAGCCATGTATAAGGATAAGTTGACAACAGAGCCTCATAAACACAAGTATAGAAGCCAAAGAGCCTGAGGTTATTCCATTGAAAGATTTTTTGATAGTTGAAGCACAAAGTGAAGATCAAGAGAATATAGACCCCAAAAAGCATCAAGGTACTTATGTCACTCCAGTCAAGAAATCTAATAGAACTATCATGCCACAATAGAGGTACTTTCTGTCATTGCATTCTATTTTATTGATTGATAAAGGTGAAAATAAGAGTTATAATGAAGTCATGCAAGTTGATGATTCAATTAAGTAGAAGTTAACCAGGAAGGATGAGATGGATTCTGTAATGTTCAATTAAACATGGTAGTTGAAAATAGAGCCTCATAACACAGGTATAGAAGCCAAAAAACCTGAGGTTATTCCATTGAAAGATCTTTTGGTAGTTGAAGCACAAAGTGAAGATCAAAGAGAACGTAGACCCCAAAAGCGTCAAGGTACTAGTCAAGAGATCTAACAGAACTATCAGGCCACAACAAAGGTACTTCCTGTTATTGCATTATATTTTATTGATTGATAAAGGTGAAAATAAAAGTTACGATGAAGTCATGCAAGTTGATGATTTAATTAAGTGGGAGTTAGCCATCACTACAACAAATTTTAAATTCTACGACCTTTATTTAACGACCGTTTCTCAAAAACCGTCATGATAAGGAAAAAAAAACGCGGCGAGTTACGCCCGCGAAGACGAAAACCGTCGTGGAAGTGGCGGGAGCTACCACGACGGTTTTTTTAAAAACCATCGTAGAAGGTGGAAAGCCTTCTACGACGGTTTTTGTAAAAACCGTCGTGGAAGGCCTTTCACGACGGTTTTTAGTAAAAACCGTCGTAAAATGTTGTACATGTTTGAAATTTTTAGTAGTCGCCAAAATTTAATCTTTCACGAAGGTTAAATTTGGGCGAAAAA
>CAMOHE010054158.1:22358-35812 GCA_946598075.1 Artocarpus hirsutus | reverse complement strand
AAAACAGTTCCAAGAATCGAGCAGTTGTTACCTAAAATAAACCAAAATAAAAACTTCAGTAAAAAAAAAAAAAAGCTTATCTATTTGAGCTGAAAGAACAAACAACTAAGCCAAAATAGACAATATTTTACTACATACAGCTTGGACTGTTTAAGATTGGAAACAAGAATGAGAGCCAGTTTGATACAAGATAAGTGAAACGTTAGTGATATTTATATTTCTTCACTACATTTCAAGGGGACACTGACAAAAGCTTCAATTTTGTTGTTTTATGGGATTTTCCGACATGAGAACTAAATAAGCAGTATCACAAATTAAAGGGAAAAAACAGGGGGAAAAAAGCACATACAGGAGACTGAAGGAGGTGATCCACCAAAAACTGAGGACCAGAATAATAAATAATGACGAGCAACTGCTGAGCTTGTGAAATTGCTACAGACTCCTCACTCCCAAGCACTACTTTCGGGAGCCTATCCACGAGCCTGGTCACAGAAACATAATTATTTTAGCTGTAAAAGTTCCTCTCACAGTGTAGTCTCATCAGTCCAATTAAGTCCAAGATGCTACATGTTAGTAATGAAGCACAAACCTATTGAAGATATCTCCAACATCCTGCTCCAGTTGCTTTTTGCCCATAGACAAGAGTGAACGTTCAAGGTACTCCTGTGCGGCTGCTGAAAGCTCTTCATATTCATCAACAACCAAAGCACATAAACACTCCTGCACAGAGGCAAGTTGAGACACACAATAAATACTTGGGGAGGAGAGGACTTCTTATGATTTCTTTGAGAGGTTAAAGGGCAATCTTTATATGCAAATGAGAACATGAATAGAAAAACGGAAAGATCTACGTAGCATGCAGCCACAGTAAATCAAAAGGTATTATGTTAGTGACCAATTTTCACGGGAGAAACCTTGCACTCATATTCTCTGAATGGAGTAGAAATATAGCTGTCTAGAGTACATCATGGTAGGATATATATTCTTTTACAAAAAGGAAAAAAAAATCAATTTTAAAGAAACTAAGTTATCTGGTTCTTGGCTTACCAAAAGCATCAATCTGCTCTTTTTCAGCGTGCACCTGCACTTTGATAGCAGACCCTGAATGGCAACTAGAAGTCCTTGCCGCACTCTTTTTGCTGGATGAATGCACATCTGACAAACATTTGAGAGATTTACTCAATAAATATTGAGAAAAGGGCGGGAAAAAGAATGAACCGCGACAAGTCATAGAAATAACTAGCATAAAATTAAAGGAGTATATATTTTACATCTGGAAAAGTTGCAGCCAATAGCCTATCTAAGTGAGCTGAAGTTTTCTCAATCCAATCTTTTGTACGATTTACATGCAAAGATCCAATCCCCTTTCCAAAGTCGGTTCTATGCTCTTCTGCTACAGTGTTGCTTTGACCTTGCTGAGCCTTAAAAGGCAAGTTCCGGAGCTCCTTCATAAATGCTTGTGTGGACATAGAATTGTTTGAAACAATATCCACAGTAGCATCTAGGGAAGATTCAAGGCTAGACATATTAGCATCATCATGAAGAACTACCATGAGAAACTCAGCCAAACCTCTAAGTGCTTGGTCAATGGCATCCGCACTCCCTGCAGCTCCACTAGCCATTGCTTTTGAGGCACGTAACACTTTTGCAAACTGGCTAACAACGCCAGGTAAAAAGAAAGCTAATGCATCAGCAGTACCGACCTGCGGCAATGTTGTGGACGAAACAGACTGAATTTCACACTGATGTACCAAGAAAAATCCAATGCAATTGAGACTAACTAATGTTTTACTTCCTCGACCAAGATACTGTCAATGATGTTCAAAAAAGTTGGATAACTCTAAGTTTTCCTTAGAGAACTGCTTAAATGAAGTTTGCATAAACTTGCAACCGAAAAAATTCCATCTTTGAGAATAGTATTTTTATTGTTTTAGCATCTCGATTATTTTAAGGCTTCTAAGTTCCAAACCTTATCAAATGTGACGTCAAATCTCCAAAGAGTTAGGGCTTACTTGCAGTCAAAGACATTACCTTAGCAACAAGCACACGCATTGTCATAAAGGCTTCAATACGAATCTTTGCGCTGCCTCTATGTCCTCGTGCAACCTCAGTGTCTGCAGCCTTTTGAATAAAACACAAGTAAGTACCAAAATACAAAAAAAAAAATTTAAAGTTTACAGGTCAACCAATTGTTAAAACTAAAGTGATTTCACCCACTTGGAGAAGAAGAGATAGCCAATGCCCAACAGCAGCCGAGCAAGCTTGCGACTGAAGAAATGCAACTAAACATTCGGCTGGTTCTGAATCATACTTTGCAGATCTAACAGGCATGGTTTTCAGATCTCTACTGTCTAAAAGCATAGGCAGATGAAAGGTTTGTTTACACGTACAGGACTCATCAGAGCACGGAATCAAACCCGAAATCAGCACCCTGAAACACTTGATGATTCCTTCACGGAACTCTTCTGAAGCATCAGATGGAGAAAGTAAAGCCCCGTAAGTCAATTTTTTCATGACTAGAACCATCTGCAATAGGATATCAACATTATTACCCGTTACATTTCAGATGAACTACTTCTTACTGATTATAAAGTGAGTCTTCAAGATGAAAGATGAAATGTCACATGATACTTATGTCTACAGACACTATGTTTTAAGATTAAACTCACTATAGTAATTAACTTTAGACATGAATGAGTATGACAGGAAAATCCAATTGTGACGAAACAATCCTTTTTGATAAAAAAGAAATGAAACAAAGTCTTGAAAAGGCGATAGAATAAATATACACCAATCCAAAAACAACTCATAAAGGGCCAAGTATGCAGTTGAACAATAAGTCAAAGATACATTAGAAAGAGAGGCGTATACAACAGTAAACAGGATAAAAGATCTCTTCTTTGTAAAAAAATTATCCATCACCCAGCTTGAAGGAGGAATAACATAGAGCACTTGAGCATTATACGACAAAGAACATCTTGTTACTTAGTCGTTGTCTAATTTAGATTAAATTATTAGGCTATAAAAAAAATAGCAATTGAATTTTCAACATAAAACGATATCTCACATCAAATTACCTGTTCCACAGATCCTAGATGACACTTGATAAGAAGCTCCTCCAGACAATGCAGCACACCTTCTGCCACTTGATCGCCGACTTTGTGAGGCGCTTTCGAGTCATTACAGCTTTCAAGTTTACCTTCAGAATCAACCTTCTTCGGGGATCTAGAGGCAACTGCTGCATCTAGTAAAAGCAGCAATGGGAACAAGGCATAACTGGAAAATAAATAAATGAATAAATAAATAAACCAATCAGCCGTACAAATATAAACAAATACACCTACAAACTGTAGACACCTAAAACTATACAATTGACACACCAAAAGAAAAACACTGGGGTACCCAGGAACAGGTACAAAGTAATGAATCTTTTCCCCCACTCATTAAACTTGAGAAATTTTATTCGTAATTTCAGATTAAATGTTGCTTTTGGCAATAGAGTAAAAGTAAGTTAGGCCATATATATTAATACTGAGCTCAAATTTTCAAAATTTGGCACAACTATATAGGCTGTACAAAGCCCAGTAAAAATATGGGATAATGACTAAATAGGTTGATCAAACAGTTTCCTAAAGAGGGTCAATTTTAAACAAGCAAAAATGTATAAAAAAAAATAACAATAATAATAATAGATAAATAAATAAATACGAGCTTCGCAGTAAAAGCAACTAAAAATTTTATAATGATCCTCAAAAACTTTTAACACAATATAAATTTAACCTTAAATTGATTCCCATTCAAATAAGCACCTCAAAAATTATGCATTTTCAATTGTATGGACCATAAAACAGAATCAAAACATACAAAAATTACGACCTTAAGGCAAGGAAGCAAAATTTAACGAGGAAGAAAAAGAGTTCTGACTCAAAAAAGGGCTGAAGAGAATCTGGGGGAGATTGGCGAAGGAATTGAAGAAGCGAAGGGATCGCAGAGGAATGTTTCTTTGGGTGTTGGAGAAGCTCCAGAAGCTCTATGCAGTACGGCTTAAGCTTCTCGAACACTCTGCTTCTTATTCCTTCTTCTCCTCCATCTTTATCGTCTTCCATAACGGTTGCTTCTTCTGGGCAATCGTTGATTTCCACCATTTTTGGAGATTGGAGAGGAAAAGAAAGAAGGAACGAAGAAGAAGTGAGAATTGGAACGGAGAGAGTGTTCTCGGAATGACCTGGGAGAAAACGTGGTACGGAAATATTTTTTTTTCCCTACCTTTAAAAAACGGCTTAATTTGGAAAAAAAGGCCAAACGAAACTTTCAATAATTAAGGAGATGGCCTTTTCTTTCTTTCTTTTAAGAATTAAAAAAAGGTTTTTTTTAGCATTAAAATTGTGTCAATTTAAAAAAAAAAGAGAAAAAAGATTGTATTAAATAGAGAAATCTAATCATCGTAAAAAGAAAAATTAAAACTGTTTTGATGTCTAAAAAGTTTATTTTTTTGTTGCTTAAAAAAAAAAGGGCCATTGACCAAAAAAATTTTGGTCAAAATCAAAAAGTGGTAAAATTTGAAAAAAGGGTTAGAAAAAAATTCTTAATTGAGAAAATGATCTTTTTTTTTACACTAAAAAACATGTTTTTTTAACAAGAAAACTGTTCTAGTTTTTTTTCAGAAAGATAAGAAAAATAACTATAGCAAGATGAGAAACCTCAACAGGATGAAAAAAAAATGAAACTGTTTTCATGCCAAAAAACTTATTTTTTGGTGTCAAAAAATAACAAAAAAAAAAAAAGTCATTGACCGAAATTTTTTTTTTAAAGAGTCATTTTTAAAAGTATCAAAAAAATGACATGTCGTTTAAAGATTTGTTGCTTAACCAAGTGTCGTTTATGAGAATAAAAAGCGACGAGTCGTTTGTGGAACTATAAACCATGTCTTTTGAAACGAAGTAAAATGATGTCGTTTTTTAGGAAAGTACGCGTAATTTAGTCAGGAAAGAACGTGCCCCTCCCTGTAGTGAGAAATCCACGATGTTTTTAACTAAATGCAATGTCGTTTCTATCTGAAGACAGTGCACGTCGTAGCAACTAACTTAACAAACGATACAGTGATGATTGAACCACGGTAAAATGAAAAGCTTAAAAAAAAAAAAGGACAGCAAAGGGAAGACTACAGTTAAAGGAATAATAAAACCTAAAAAACGACAACAAGATACGATAATAAATAAAGTACAACGATTAAAACAAGAAGACAACAAACTTGAAAACGACAGCTAATGACTTTTTTCCTTTTTTAATGAGAAAACGACAATAAAGTGATGAACGACAACAAAGTAAAAGGCAAACGACAAGCATAAGGCCAAAATTAAAGGGAAAAAGGAAGCAAAATGAGAAAACAACGAATAAAAATGAGATGACAATAATATAATAAGGTAATAATAATAAGGTTATAAAATGACAGGTAAATGACATACAACAACAGCCAACCTTTTACTCAAGTAGAGATGCAACAATGAACCGGGGCCTGTGGGCTGGTCTAGGCCCATCTTGCTACAGTGATGGGCCGGTCGGGCACGGCCCAACACTGTTTAAGGCCCGGCCCATAAATATTTGTGGGTTGGGCTGAACCAATATATGTTAGCCCATGAGCTGGCCCAACACGGCCCATAGAAAATCATAAGCCAGGCTGGGCTAGGCCTAGGTCCAACCGGGCCTGCCCGTCTAGGCCCATAATGGGCCGACCCATCTCGGCCCACAATGAACAATATTTTTTTATGTTTTTTATTTTTTATTTTTTTTGTTTTAAGTAATTTTGTAAACATCTTATATATAATTATCCGGATCACTCTATTTTCCTTGCCAAGGTTTTGTCCCACTGGGTTTTCCTTGAAAAGGTTTTTAATGAGGCAATCGTAAATAAAATATCATATTTTATATTTTCCTTGACTATTCAAACTTTTATATTTGTTAACTTATTTAAAAATTTAAAAATAAAAAATAAAAATAAAATAAAATAAAAATTACATGCTTAGATGGACTGGCCCATTTAAATCCATGATGGGTTAAGATGAGCCGGCTCATTTAAGGCCCATGGCACGGCCCGGCATGGCCCATGTAAAATTGGCCCGTGGGCCAGGCCGGGCTAAGGTAATTTTGCCCGGCCCACAAAATTGATGGGCCAGGTCGGCCCAGCCCGCGGCCTACGCGGGCCTAAGGAGAACGGGCCGGGCCAGACCGGCCTGGCCCGACCCGTTCTTGCATCACTATACTCAAGTGAGGGGATGTATATTATATTTATAATATTTTTCAAAAACTATTAGATATATATTGAGAACTTTACATTATGAAAACACTCTAGCGGCAGGGCTTTTTTATAAAATATTAGATTTTATAAGAAAAAATATTTATTTTGTAAATATTTTTTTCTTTTGATATAATTTTAGTTAGATAGTATTTGTAAACATACGGTCATGAAAACAGTACCTTACAATAGGCTTTTTTTTTATTATTTTTATACCTTGCATTTTGAAGATATAAAAAAAAAAAATCAAACCTTAAATTTCAGATTGTATCACATTTATACTTGTAGATTTCAAAATTATATTCAACTCTTACCTTTTTTTCAATTAATGCTCTATTTAATCACAAAACAAATTTAAACACCCTTGATAATGAAACGAAATAGGAAAAAATAAAAATTAAAAAATGTCAAGAATATGCAATATGTATGTCTTTTTCATTGTCCAAATAACCATTGACAAAAGAAAGTTGAAATGCATTTTATAAATATGATATTATCTAAAATAAAAGATATCATAAAACATATTGGTTATTAGTAAAAAATGAGTAAAGTAGTTTATTAAAAAAATAAATAAAAAGGTAAGGACATCCCAATTCAAATGCCAATAGCAATACTATATTTTTCATCAAAAAGTATGAAAATAGAATGTGTTGTTTTATATGGTGCTCCAATATATAATGTTATTAATAATATTACATCTGCTTTTGTTATAATTATTAAGCATTGAAAGTTGTAAAAACAAAAGTCTATTATTAAAATATTATAAAAGTGACAATGTTATATTGATTAAAAGAAACTCTTAATAATGTATCAACCAATAGGATAAAATATTAAATTTGTCATATGTCAAACTTGGTTAAAAATTTACCATCAAAATTATCATATGAAAAATTTGACATAAAATGGCATTTAGAGAATTTTTTACACTCAAATATTAAAATCTGGCATTGGCATATTATCATAGTAATGCATAGGGATGCTCTTAAAGTCAATGATGACATATGTGAAAATATTAAATCTTAATGAGAGCATAATAACAAAATTTAAAAAATTTTAAATGTCAAACTTTAATTTTAAAAAAGTGAGTGAGGTCGGTAGCCCCACTCGGCCTCACATGCCTCCGCCCTGACAATATCGATAAACACAATTTGAAAAAATGACAGTTATTTTAAAGAAAAGCATGAACAACAAAATTAGAGAATGCCAATGAAGTGACTAGAAACTAGAAACGAGCACAAAAGAGATAATATAGAACGACAATGAACTAAATAAACGATAGTAAAAGGGAAAAGAAAGAAACAAAATGCAGCGATAACTAAAGAGGATGATAAAAATAAAACTACAACCTAAACCGGCAGCCAACACAAGGATAAACATGAACAACAACAACTGAGAAAACTAAAAAGAAAAAACTGAAAAAGATCACAAATGAAAAACAGGAACTAAAAAGAGAAAATTGAGGGTGTTAGAAATGACAAGAATTGAGAAAACAACACCAAAAACGCAATGACAACAGTTGAGAATGTATGGACAAAAATGACTGATTATGAAACGAAAAACAATAAAGAAAATGGAAGGTACCCCAAAATATATATTTTCTTATAACTTGCATATTATTCAAAATAAAGAGTAGCATTCATTCTATATATCATAATTTATGTACTTTCATATAATTTTTTGTGATGTTTATAGTGAATAAATTAAAATCCAAAACTATATATAAATATCCCTTTAGATTATGCATATGCAGTTGTTCATATAGAGCATATAACATTTAATATTAGTATGTTGACAATGAATTTACGATATTCTTTTTAGCTTTAGATTATATATACGCAGTTATTCATATAGAACATATAACTCTCAATATTAGTATGGAGATAATGAACTTAATGATATTCTTTTTAGCACTATAGGAACTTGGATGATGAAGAAAACTTAATTGTTTAGTAAATGATTTACTAAATAATTTCATTGATTATTTATGATATCATTTGCTAAAGAGATAATGTGAAATGAAAGAAACAACCAGAGAGGTGAAATGTACGGATTTTTAGCCTAGCTCTGATTATGTAAATGCGTATATAAGTAATGACATATGAGTGGACAATACTTTATGTTTATTATCAACGAGCATCCTATGATTGCTACTCAATTTTCGTTCAAACTGAAACTTTTATTTGTTACAGTGTAATGTTCTCATATGCTACAGTATCAAAAAAATGTATATCATAATGTAAAGTTCTTATATACTATTGTGTTTGAACCAAAAGTTTTGGTTCAAACTACATTTTTTGAACACACGATTAGGAGTTTGGGAAGTACGGTTAAAACTAAAACTTTTAAACTAAAAACTACAACATGTAAGAGCTTTACACTATAACTCATTTTTTTCTGATCATTGTTTACAATGTAACAATCAGAAGTTTTGCTTAAAACTGATTTTGACAAACACCCTTTATGAGTCAAATAAAATTTGGTCCACTTATGCAATGACTAAGGAAATTCATTAATAAAATCTAATATTTAATTAAGTTTAATTAATGAATTTACCCTTAAAAATTGTAATAATTGTAAAATTGTGATAATGTATAAATAAGTAGTACTACTTGAAAATTTCACCATGAATGTGATGCAATATTGGATATTGTTAATATAGATTTTATGAGTTCAAATACTCAAGAATTTGTAAATAATATCCATAAAATAAATTTTATATCACAATTAATTGTAAAATTGTGATACAAACGAATTGATAATTAGAATACAAAGAAGACATAGAGTTCACAGAAACCCAACCCAGTGGGGAAAGGAGGCCGACGCAATATAAGTATACTACTAAATAAAAACGCAGATATAAAAAATCTTATGTTTGGCCTCCAAGAGTACGCCAAAGGTGAGTAAAATATTTTACACAGTCTAGGGATATGATTTACACTGATTTGACCATGACAGTATAAGAAAAATACTGTATGGTGAAAAATTATACAATGTAAATTTTTGAGCCCCACAAAGTGGACACCCAATTGAATTTTATTGGGCCACCATGCCATGAAAGGTGGCCCAATCCCATTGAGACACCTAGTAACCTAATGGGTTACTTGATGAGTCACCTAAAAGGATAAGTATGCATTTAATGCAAGTTTAGCAAAAAAAATTTTCCTTTCTTCTTCCTTTCCAAAACCAACAGCCATTGATGAACTTCTCCCAGAATTTTTCAACTTCATATCTGTTGATGCCTGGATTTGGCACAAAACCACGTGCGGGTGCTTACGGAGGTCAGGTTCCCTGTTCTATCTCTTGTTCTGCCTGGCTCGGCCTAGTCTGGTCGAACCTACAAGAGGAGAGAAGGCCTCGAAGTAAGGGGACACCAGTTTGGTGCCTACCAAGGCCACTCCGACGCTCAAGTCAGTGTTCTAACTGGGAAAAGCTAAGGAAGAGGCAAGGTAGGCAAGGGAAGAATGTTCGTACCTTTGTGATGGAGTTGATGCTCCTATTTATAGAGTTTAGCTTGTGTCCGAGTGTGGACCGGGTTGGTCCGTAACCCAGGTGTCCAGTGACAGGTGTCACGATCTCCGTGAAGGAGGATTGCCCAACGGAGGATTGAGATGGTGCCACGTGGTGGTCTTTCGGTAAGTAAGACAGATCCTGCTTAGACAGGTCCTGGTCAGATAGGTCCCTAGTTAGATAGATCTTGCTTGGACAGGCCCTGGTCGAACGGGTCCCTAGTTGGACAGATCCTGCTCGGACAGGCCCTAGTTGGATAGATCTTGTTCTAGTCGGATGGTTCCTTGGTCAGACAGATCATGCTCGGACAGGCCCTGGTCGAACAGGTCATGCTTGGACAGCCCTGGTCAGATAGATCTTGTCCTAATCGAATGGGTCCCTGGTTGAAAAGATCGTGCTCGGACAGGCCCTGGTCGGACGGGTCCCTAGTTGGACAAATCCTGCTCAGACAGGCCCTGGTCGGACAAATCATGCTCGGATAGGCCCTGGTCGAACGGGTCCCTGGTTGGACAGATGTTGCTCGGACAGGCCCTGGTCGGGTCCCTGGTTGGACAAATCTTGCTCGGACAGGCTCTGGTCGAATAGATCTTGCCCTGGTCGGATGGGTCCCTGGTTGGACAGATCATGCTCGGACAGGCCTTGGTCGGACGAGTCCCTGGTTGAACAGATCTTGCTCAGACAGCCTTGGTCGGATAGATCTTGTCCTGGTCAGATGGGTCCCTGGTCAAATAGATCGTGCTCGGACAGGCCCTAGTCGGACGGGTCCCTAGTCGGACAGATCGTGCTTGGACAAGCCCTGGTTGGATTGCTCTTTTTAGCCAACTTGATCAGGTGCTTGGATTAAAGAGGGCATGAACTTCAGATGGTTTCCTCATCTCGAAGATTTCCCCAACAGTAGCCCCCCAAGACTTTGGTGATGGAGGTCATCAGCACCAAAGTCTTGATGTGGTTGGGAAATGTTTTTTGTGAGCGTATCCTTCCTGAACTCTTCGTCCTGAACCTGGTCGGCTGTAGCCTGCACCTGGTCTTTTGTGGTCAGCCGTAACCTTCTTGGACCTGGTCGAACTCTTCGTCCTGGACCGTAGGTCTCTGGTCGGTCATGGCGTGGTTGGATTGTTCGTCCTGAACCTGGTTGGCCGTAGCCTGGACGTAGTCGGACTCTTCGTCCTGGACCTGGTCGGCCGTAGCCTGGACCTGGTCTTTTGTGGTCGGTCGTAACCTTCTTGGACCTGGTCGGACTCTTTGTCCTAGATCGTAGGTCTCTGGTCGGTCGTGGCATGGTTGGACTTTTTGTCCTGGACCTGGTCAGCCGTAGCCTGGACCCAGTCGGACTCTTCGTCCTGGACCTGGTCGGCCGTAGCCTAGACCTGGTTTTTTATGGTAGGCCATAACCTTCTTAGACCTGGTCGGACTCTTCGTCCTAGACCGTAGGTCTCTAGTCGATCGTGGCCTGGTTGGACTCTTCGTCCTAGACCTGATTTGCCATAGCCTGGACCCGGTCGGACTCTTCGTCCTAGACCTAGTCGGTCGTAGCCTAGACCTAGTCTTTTGTGGTCGGCCATAACCTTCTTAGACCTAGTCAGACTCTTCATCCTGGACCATAGGTCTCTAGTCGATCGTGGCCTGGTTGGACTCTTCGTCCTAGACCTGGTCGGCCGTAGCCTGGACCCAGTCGGACTCTTCGTCCTAGACCTAGTCAGCCGTAGCCTGGACCTGGTCTTTTGTGGTCAGACATAACCTTCTTGAACTTGGTCGAACTCTTCGTCTTGGACCGTAGGTCTCTGGTCGGCCGTCCAGGGAATGGCTGGGGGGAAGAGCTGAGGCTGCTGGAAAGGCATGAGGGCCCTCCTTCTAGCGCCAAATTAGATGGATTGGTACCTGGGATAAGCTCTAAGACCCTCTTATTCAAGAGTATATGGGTTCGACTCTTGGGGGATGCGCTCCTTAACTAGAGGCAAAAATACAAGCTCTGCCCCTCTCCCCGAGGAGAGGGCCACCTTGGACCCAATACGTCGGAGGGAGCCACTGCCGAGCTAAGGTCTCTCCCCGAGCAGGGACCCATTCGGTCGAGCTTAAGTTTCCCATCCAAACGAGCGTCTGATGTTGAGGTGTTGGGTTCCCCGGCCGGAGCCTGGCGGGCACCTTAAATGTATTGTCGAGAGGGCCCCTACTTGGGGAGAGGCCCAGCTCGAAATTGCCTCCAGTGGGGGGAGCACATCCGCCAAGATTCGAACTCATATCCTTTTGAATAAGAGGGTCTTAGGGTGACCCCTGGGTACCAATCCAACCAATTGGATGGATTGGTACACAGGGGGTCACCCTAAGACCCTCTTATTTAAGAGGATATGGGTTCGACTCTTGGGGGACGCGCTCCCCCCGCGAGAGGCAATTCCTAGCTGGGCCTCTCCTTAAGCAAGGGCCCTATCGGCAATACGTTCGAGGTACCCGTCAGGCTCCGACCAGGGAACCCAACACCTCAACATTACTGTTGGGGGAAATCTTCACGATGAGAAAACTATATGAAGTTTATGCCCTCTTTAATCCAAGCACCCGATCAAGTTGGCTAAAAAGAGCAATCCAACCAGGGCCTGTCCGAGCAAAATCTGTCCGACTAGAGACCCGTCCGACCAGGGCCTGTCCGAGCATGATCTGTCCGACTAGGGACCCATTCGACCAGGACAAGATCTATCCGACCAGGGCTGTCCGAGCAGGATCCATCCAACCAGGGACCAGTCTGACCAGGGCCTGTCTGAGCACGATCTGTTCGACCAGGGACCCATCCGACCAGGACAAGATCCATCCGACCAGGGCCTGTCTGAGCAGGATCTGTCCAACCATGGACCAATCCGACCAGGGCCTGTCCGAGCACGATCTGTCTGACCAGGGACCCATCCGACTAGGACAAGATCTATCGGACCAGGGACCCATCCGACCAAGACAAGATCTATCCGACCAAGGCCTGTTTGAGCAGGATCTATCCAACCAGGGACCCATCCGACCAGGACCTGTCTAAGCAGGATCTGTCCGACTTACCCAAAGACCACCACGTGGCACCATCTTAATCCTCCATTGGGCAATCCTCCTTCACGGAGATCGTGACACCTGTCACTGGACACCTGGGTTACGGACCAAGCCGGTCCACACCCGGATCCAAGCTAAACTCTATAAATAGGAGCATCAACTCCATCACAAAGGTACGGGCATTCTTCCCTTGCCTACCCAGCCTCTTCCTTAGCTCTTCCTCGTCAGAACACTGACTTGAGCGTCAGAGTGGCCTTGGTAGGCACCAAACCAGTGTCTCCTTTCTCCGAGGCATTCTCTCCTCTTGTAGGTCCTATCAAACTAGACCGAGCCAGGCAGAACAGGAAACCCGACCTCCATGTGCACCCGCACATGGTGTTGTGCTGAATCCAGGCATCAACAATATCTTAGCAAAAATAGCCCCAATTAAGTTCAAGAGGCAAGATCCAAGGAATTTGAATAAGTTTTAAGATAAAAACCTAAACTTTTTTCAAGTTTTCAAGGGATTTTTCATGGGTTAAGAGAGAACTTAACTCAAGGTGTTTTTGCATGAAAATGATGTCTAGGAAGGAGTTTCAAAGGAGTATTGAAAGGCTAGAAATCACAAAGTGTTATTTGGGTAAGTTTTGATTTT
>CAMOHE010054158.1:0-22338 GCA_946598075.1 Artocarpus hirsutus | reverse complement strand
AATTAATAAATCATGAATTCTTGGTTTAGCACATTAAATAATTATTTTTAATTATTTTAATGTACTATCATAATATTACATTATTACATGTTTCATAAATAAAGCACATAATTTTGTGCATTCACAACATTAATTATTTCTAAGGTCTTACGGCTATTAAGACCTTTAAATATGCGTGTTAATAAATGCTAAACTTGTACTTTCTTAAGTACTTAGCTAAGTCATGAGGGACAAACCCTCAATTAACTATAGTTATTAACGTTTGAATTTTTCGGGTCATTACACAAGATCTATCCAACCAGGGACCCGTCCGACCAGGGCCTGTCTGAGCATGATCTTTTCGACCAGAGACCCATCTGACCAGGACAAGATCTATCCGACCAGGGCCTGTCCGAGCAGGATCTGTCCAACCAAGGACCCTTTCGACCAGGGCCTGTCCGAGCACGATCTGTCCGACCAGGGACCCATCCGACCAGGACAAGATCTATCCAACCAGGGCTGTCCGAGCACGAACTATCCAACCAGGGCCTGTCCGAGCACTATCTGTCCGACTAGGGACCCATCCGATCAAGACAAGATCTATCTGACTAAGGCCTGTCCGAGTAGGATCTGTCCAACCAGAGACCTGTCTAAGCAGGATCTGTTCGACTTACCCAAAGACCACCACGTGGCACCATCTTAATCCTCCGTTTGGCAATCCTCCTTCACGGAGATCGTGACACCTGTCACTGGACACCAGGGTTACGGACCAACCCGGTCCACACTCGGATCCAAGCTAAACTCTATAAATAGGAGCATCAACTCTATCACAAAGGTACATGCATTCTTCCCTTGCCTACCCTGCCTCTCCCTTAGCTCTTCTCGGTCAGAACACTGACTTGAGCGTCGGAGTGGCCTTGGCAGGCACCAAACCGGTGTTCCCTTTCTCCGAGGCCTTCTCTCCTCTTGTAAGTCCTACCAGACTAGACCGAGCCAGGCAAAACAGGAGATAGAACAGGGAACCCGACCTCTGTGTGCACCCGCATGTGGTGTTGTGCTGAATCCAGGCATCAACAACATCTTAGCAAAAATAGCCCCAATTAAGTTCAAGAGGCAAGATCCAAGGAATTTCAATAAGTTTTAAGATAACTTTTTTCAAGTTTTCAAGGGATTTTTCATGGGTTAAGAGAGAACTTAACTCAAGGTGTTTTTGCATGAAAATGATGTCTAGGAAGGAGTTTCAAAGGAGTCTTGGAAGGCTAGAAATCACAAAGTGTTATTTGGGTAAGTTTTGATTTTCAAAGTTTTGAAATTTGTGATTTTTGCTTTGATTTTTATTCTTTTCAAAGTATGAGGGTTCTTGAGCAAAATTTTGGTTAAATCCCATAGAAATATGATTTATGGTATGTTGATATTGTGAAAATTAAGGGTTGAATGCTGAAAGCGATAGTTTATGCAAAAAGTGTTATTTTTGTAATTTCATTGTTAGTTTTGAAATGATAGTTAGGCATGAAAACGGTTTAAACAAGAGTTGGAACTGCCTTTGCAGGGATAGATATGCAGTTTTGAAACAGATTTTTACAAAAATAACCCAAGGACTAAATTGTAAGAAAAAGTTTCTTCTTAATAAAATTAAAAAATGTCTAAAAACACCCTTGTATAGTGAGAATTTGAAAAAAGTTAAAACATGAAAGTTATAGATCTCGACAAAAATGTTGGGCACCATAGGCAGTAAGTCGAAAATCTCAACAGTTTGTGAGATTTTAATTTTTAAAGAATTTGTTAAAATTGAAAAAAAAAATTAAAAGGGCAAAAATGTCATTGTGTAAAATGATTTAGGGTTTGGTACTTTGAGTAAAAATGTTCCTTTTAAAAAAATAGAAAATTTTGGTTTAGATAGAAAAGTTTTAGCCCTGGGATAAAATTGTCAAAATTTTCAGTCTAGGGCTAAACTGCAAAGTTTTACTGAAATGGGGCATAGATGTAAAATAAGGAGATCCGACCCACTAAGTTATTGTTTTAAAATTAGTACGTGACTATTTTTTATTGTTTTGAAATTAATACGTGACTATTTTCGTTAGAATAGCGAAATCGAGCTCGGGAAAGTTAGTAGGCTCATTGAGGGCAAAATCGTCATTTTTTTTCGAGTAAACCAAATCATCTTAAAACATCCTCAAATAAGAAAAAGGAATGATTAGAAAGATTTTCGCTCTTTGTTAGAGACAATAGGTTAAAGTAAGATAAGAGTAAGAAAACCAGTGGTTTTCAAAGTTGTATATAGTTATGCAACTCGATTTATTAATTAACGAATGTCTTGTATTGAAACATAGTGAAATTTGGCTAATAGCTTTGTAATTGGCTAACAAGATCCTAGAAGTCTAGGAAAGAGAAAACCAAGGTTGAGTTGCCTAGTATTCGAATCAAGTAAGTACTCATCCCACCTACAATATGGAATTGTAGGTATAAAATATGATGTATGAATATGTATACCTGTATGTATATCAAGGTGTACACCTGTGTGTATGCTATTACATGAGTACCTAAGTATACTGGTGTGTACCTGTGAGTATATTAAATAAATACATGTGTGTATATTATAGTGTATACCGGTGTGTATGTTAATGAATACCTGTGAGTATAAAAGCATGTACCTGTGTGTACTATATCTTGCAAGAGTATTTATGCTTGCATATAACATGTGTTTATCACTTCATGCATGGTATGATAACCATAATAAATGGACTTGTAATTATATCACCAGAGATTAAGGAAAGTGTTATTATGACTCCTGACTCAAGAGAAGTTCAAGGGTATAGTATGGTCACGGTGTCACGTATACCTATGTGCGCAATGGTACGAACACTTGGGCCTTAGTAAGAGATAAGATATGAAAAGGATAAGGAATGTTCATAATGTAATGAATATGCATGTGGACTATATTGGGACTTATTGGGCGTAAGCTCATTAAGTGTTTCATGCTGTAGGTATTCCGACGATAATGTCAGAATAATTTTATTAATGAGCTGGTAGAGGGATGATTAGTGTGCAGATTGAGTATGGAATCTGCTGCTGTTATGTTTCCGCTATAATATATTTTAAGTTATTTTGAAACGTGTATATAAAAGTTGTAATATAGTAAGTAAGACAAAAACCTCCCTCGCAGGTACTTGGCAAATAGTGTTGCAAACGAAAGTTTGCTTATGTAAATATATATATGTACACTTGTGTTTCAAAAGAAGTTAATATCTGTATGTGAAAAAGAAAAAAAATTCTTACATTTTTGCCTATGTGTAAGTAAGAAAAAGGTTTATCACAGCCTGAAAAAGGCAGGTTGTGACAACTTAGTTCTAAATGCGAGGCTTATATCAACAATTTTTTCCAAGATTAGAGATGGACCAAACCCTAGGTGAATTAATCCTATTTCCAAGTGTTGGCTCATGATTAGTCCAAGTTTGATTTGAGATGGAAAATACCTAGTGTGAATGGCGCATAACAGTCCTCTTAAGATTGTATCACATGCTTATTCGAATCTAATATTAACTAGGTCAAACTTTAATAAAGTCCTATTGCTGATTATATGAGTTAATTCTAATACTAGATCTTTGAAAACTATAAAGAAAATTATTAGCATTCTGGCTATATGCAACACTTAAAAAACACAGAAGGAAATTGGTAAATTTTTGAGTTAGGATTTTGTGTGAAAATAATTTTTCAAGTATTTGTCACTAATCAAGATTAACTGAGAGTCTAGAGAAAACTTTCAAGGATTATCACTAGATTGATGAAATTATGAAGAATCAAGAATATTAAAAAAAATTAAAAATAAAAAGATTGGTCAAGATTGTTATTGCTTATTCAAGAAATCTCATATACACTAGTTAACTGAAAAGAGAAAATAGAAATGATGTTTTCTCCCTTAACATACATCTCTTTCCTTTCTTAGTAAAAACGTTAAATCCTTTGAAACTTTAACACCCGTGGTTGCTCACTACCCAACATTCCTTATCGAAAATTCTTATTTCATATGGTTTTATGGTTTTGGCCCGAAATACAAAAATCTTGATATTTTGCCTCTGGGATCAAAGATGACCGCTTTATACCAAGACGGTCAATTTTTCACAAAGATTAAAACTTATGAAAGTTTCTTTGTCAAATTCAAAATATTTCATAATATTTTCCTTTTTACAAAATTTTGTGTTTAAAATCTTGTAAAATTTATAACTTGAAATTAGTATAGAATTTTCACAAATCATCTATAATTTTAAATTGTTTTGAGGAGATCTACAACTTTTATGTTTTAACTTTACTAAAAATATTTCATCTTCAAGACATTCTTGAAAAGGAAATACCAAAATTAATGTGTTTTGGCTTATTTCGATCGAAATTTGAGTGGAATTTTTTCACAAAAGTTGTCCAGCTCAATGTTTTTAATAAATTATATATTGAACCTAGAGAATAATTCGGTCTCTAAGGACCTCAAAACATAACAATTCTTTCAAAAATATCATTAAACACATTTTTTTGTACCTTAACTTATCTTAACTTGAGTTTTCTAAGGTTTAATCTCATTTAAACTTTTCTAATCATTTAATCAAGCACTTATTACATAAACAAAATATGCCATAATATTTTTTTCAGGCTATAGCCAAAATCATTTTATCTAACACTTTAAATGCTTAACTTTGTGTTTACAATAAAGTTTGTCATGTTTTCTCCTTTTATCATTGCACCCTAGTCCTTCTACCATCCATCATCATTATCATCCATATAACATACAAATAAAACATACCACAATGTTTTTCTTCAATGCCATAGTCTATTATTTACAACATACACTTGGTTTGCGTAAAAAAAAATATAAATATAGGCTAGGGGTTTCTGAATTTTACAAAAAAAAAAAAAAAAAAAAAAAAAAAAAACGCTTGGTGGCACTTTGGTGGACTTGTCACTTAAGCTCTCAATTACAAAAATATTAAATGGAGGTACCAAATTACAATTAAAACAATTACTTTCTACCACTTATAAAATACAGCTATCAAGGGGAAGATGTGGCATATTTTCCACTTTGATGTGTAATCAGTGGATCCCACTTCTTTTTATATAATCCAATTTTATACTAAAAATTTTATTTTGTCGATAAATTTCACATGCCACCAGTATTCTATTCTATACAATTTATGAGGTCCCACAACCTCCTAGTATTCATGTCCATCACATAGTATAATTCATATACTGTTTAATTTTATATAGTTCAAATTTATACTAATAATGTTTTTCTTATACTGTCAATATATTTTATATACTGTCATAAACTTACGCAGTATTTCTTACTCATCTATATCCTCCACACAATATAATGCATGTACTATTCAACTTTATATAGTCTAATTTCTATACTGTTTAACTTTAAACAATCTAATTCTTACACTGCATTACTTTTGCACTATAATTTCTCTACTATATAATTTTATCAGTGTAATTCCTTACCCTATATTGCTTTATCAGTATAATCCTTATACTGTATTATTCTAATACTGGATAATTTTTCATTTCTATGCAATATTTTTCTTAAACAACATTTTTGCCTTAACTTTTATTGCAACACATTTTGCAACAATTAAGCTTTCTAACTTATTTTCACATCTTTTCTTTCTTGTATAGGACTATAATATGATTTTTAATCTTAAAAATCTCATTTTCACTTATTATGATATTTGTCACAAAAGTCGGATTAAAATAATAATTCTTGTAGCACTCTTTTTATGTTCTTAAAGTATTTAACAAATTTTCGAGCATAAAATTAAGCTCACAAAATTTATACTTATATTTGTTAACATAATCCCTTAACTGTTACATTTATAATGCATTAGAAGTTCTCGAATGTCACATGTTGATTGCCAAATTAGTATGTTATTAATTATGAATCGCAAAATATATAGTTATTTGCCAAAAAAAAACTGAAAACCAAAAACTTGATTTTATTGTGTTTCCTTAATTATATATTATATTGGATTTTACCCTACAACCAACAAAATAAAAAAGAAAGTGAAATAGAACCCAACAATATAAGCTACTATTACTATTAATATAAATATATCGAGTATAAATCTATAGGTCTATCTATGCATATAGATCGATGCATGATATAGCATTCTCTTTGTAAAAAAAAAAAAAAATTGTCCTCGACGGGTTCATAGTAAAATCTATCAACAATGCTTTTTTATAATTTTTTATTAATAAAAAGATGAAATGGTATATAATTCTTTTATTGGTAGATTGGTGGACTAATAAAGTACAATACTTTAGACATCAAACTAGAGGAAAGAAAATTTTGAAGTTATGAAGCTTAAGTAGGTTTAATCATGGTTAACAAAAATGAAAAAGTAAATAAGACAGCAACTTAAACAACGACACATGTGAAAGCCATAATGGGGAATAAAAGATAGTATGAGAAAAAGCGACAGTGACATTAAAAGTCGGCGATGAATGAGAAATGACATGAAAAAGAAATCCACCTACAAAATGAAAAAAGACAGGGAATATAAAAGAACAACCACAATTAATGGAAAAACTTACACAAACACATGTGGATGTTCACACAAGCACATACGCCAACATTAACTTAATTACAAATTCTAACATAAGTAACATAGACCATCAATAATTCTAACCACAAATTAGATATTAAATAACAAAACTAATTAACAAAAATAAAAGAAATTAGCATTACAAATTAATAGAATTAATTTTAAAACAAAAACGAATTAGTTTTATGAAACTAAAACTAAACCTAAAGATCACAAAAATAACAAAAAACTAAAACTAAGTTACGAAACTTATTAACAAACTATATAACTAAAAAAATTAAATCATACAAACCCTAAATAATTGCTATTGAGTTTTGAGCAACGAAAAACGTAAAATAATTGCTATGATGGTCATAGAAGATTTTCATCATACATGTGGGGGCCATTTGATATTATTTTTAAAATAGGTGAAATTGTTTTTATTTTAAAAAATGAGAATTTTTTGGGCATTATGCTAAGAGTATTTTTAAAATTTTTGCCTTGAAAAGCATGCAAAAACATTTCCAAAGATTTTAAGAACAAAACCAAACAGCGTCGTGGTGTGCATCATATATACAAACACATACACAAATACATAGAAAGTACTTGAAACTAAAACTAAAATTAGAACTAAACAACAAAAAATAATTAATTCACACAAAATATAAATAATTAAAACAAAAATTATATAACTAAAAATTAAAAAAAAAAAACTAAACAACTAAAAAGAAATAGAATGTTACCAAATGGCAGTTAAACGGGTAATGACAGGGCTAACAGTGATTACAGGGTCGTGAAGGCGACGAGCTTAGAGAGAATAACACTTGGAGAAAAAAACCTTTACAAATGAGGAATGGCAATGAGCTCATGGGTCGTGGAAGCCTCAGGGCTAACAGTGGCACGTTGGGTCGATGCAAAGACATCAATGGTGACATTCATGGTAGAGAGAGAGAGGATTTGAGGGTTAGAGAGAGAGAGAGGTACGGCTAGGTTTAGAGAGAGGGTTGAGTTTGAGTGTTAGTTCGAATAAGAAAGAGAGAGAGAGCTTTTAAAATTTTGCTGACTATGATGAGGGTAAGCTTTTAAAGTTCGTTGATTATCTTTCGCGATGGCTTTTAAAATTTCACAACGGCAACCGTCATGTATATGACGCCTACTGTGACAGTTTTTACGGTGTAATATGCTACCTACCATGACGATTTTTCGTAAAAATTGTCATGCAATCTTCCAATCACTACAAGGATAGTTTTCACATTTTACGCGTACTTCTCACATGTTTTTCTCTACTTAACATGATGATTTTTTAAAAACCGTTGTTGATTAAGCGTCCTATTTTACAATTACTGGAAGTGAACCCACCTCTGAGGATGGATCTCCTCATCAACCTTTGGGCGATCGGTCCAATCCATATAGCATCTGAGAACAATGGCTTCATCAGTGGAGAATTAGTGCCAGGCTTTCATAGTTTATTAAGGCAGAGCCAACAAAAAAGTAATGAAGTATAAAATCTCAGGAAAGTGGACCGTAAAGATTCCTTAACTTTATGTTTAATGTATTTGAAAATTCATCAAACAATGGATAAATAGCACAATTTTTTTTTTTATATTTGAATATTAACCAACAGATGCTCTCAAAAAAAAATTTGAGACATCGCAGAGACAGTACGACTTTGTTTTGAAATATCACAATACCCTAATGAAAGAACTAAAGAATTTATAAAGAATATAGTTTAAGGAAGCGAAAAAATTAAAAAGAAGAAGAAGAAGCTTATAATACCAAAAAAAAAAAACACACACACACACACACATTTACAAAGCCAAAAGTTGCAAGTTAGATGCTTATATAGTAAAGGGTAAAAAAAAAAAAAGATTTCACATCATCTACCTACAATAATTAACATCAACTTATAAGGACATTGAATTATTCTACTTAATAGGTTAATCTTTTAATATAGAAGCTCAAGTCTTTAGAAAATTCAAATTCCATCGCAGTAACAGAGCCCAACAAACTTAAAATTCGTAACTCCAGAAAAAACATCATCTCACATGTAAAGGATAAAAAACTCAAATCACATATTATCTAAATATAATAACAAACATTTTAGGTTGACCTTTTAAAATGCATGTCCAAATATTTTGAAGACTATATATGTTAAAGCTTGAAAGTAATAATGTAGGACTAATATCTTATGGTGTATATAGAGTGAAACTTTTATTGAGGATTAATGACAGTGCATGCTTTCCCCCTATTCTTCTACATGTTGGTATAAAAGCTGGTTATTTTACTATCTTTGCATTTTTGCATTAACCCACGATATTGTGTACTAACACATGATTATTTGTCGGCTTAATTGGTATAACATTGATCACCTGATCAATTTATTTTGCCCCTTTAGTAGAAAACAACGAAAGCTAATTCAAATTCAAATTGATTATATTAGAGAGAGCAGCAAAATAAGACTAGCTTTTCATCGAGTTTGGTAAGGGTCAATTAACAGAATCACACACTTTGACACCAAAATGTTTCCTTTCTTGATATTTTATAATATTTATAAATTATTTCATAATATTTATATAGTCCAATACACCTAACTGGTTCACCTGCTTTTGTGGGGTCTGAGTTAAATGTACTACTTTGTTTGACTCGGACATTCGACGTAAATCTCAAGATGAACATATGAAAGAGTCGTCGATTGGCTTACCTTACGGGAAATCTAGATTGCTACATCTCAACTGTCAAACACCAACCACTGTGTACTTTCAAGTTACGAATAGTAGGGACTCATTAAATATATATATATATATATATATATATATCTATCACCAATGGTATTATTGTACTTGAGAATTATTTGAGTGTGTCTATATATATATATATATGGATGCATCACCAACCCACTACTGAAAGTTTGACCATATGTAAAAATTAAAGTCATTAGACAAGTCACAAGACAAACCATGCTATTTGTTTAATACAACTTATATTTCCCTTAAATTGCAAGAATGCATCGAATCAAATTATCCGTCATACATCACATCAAGATCAAGATGAGAGGATCCTAAATTAAAGTCAATAATCTCTAATTAACTAATGGGAGATCATGATGAACAGTACTACTTAACACTTAATTGCGTCAATCCTTTGACAATTATGAACAGCCCTATCTGAGAGGAAAAATTAATCAATGATTTGATTAATAATATTCAATCTAGATGGCTGCTGAATTTTGTTTTGCAAATTATAAAATTAGTAAAAGTAAAGGCATGGATCAGATTCTTTTTCTGGCTTTTCCACTACGTCATAGTGAAAGTAAATTTCTGGGACTTGTACTTGCTGCATTGGATGGCTTTGATCATGATCTTCCAAAAGTACTTGCTGCTTAATTTGGTTGTCGCTTTCCTCTAATCCAAGCTCGTTTTCAAAGTGCCTTAACCAATCCCAATTTTCAATATTATTATCTCTCTTGTATTCTTCACCAAAGTTTGAGCTGTGAGAATTAGGCTCGGAGTTGTGATCTAGTGCTTGGAGGACTTGATCGTTTGGCTGGAGTAACATGTCCCAAAAGTCATAATCAGCCTCCAGTGGGACCATGAATGTTTGATCAAGTGCCTTGTTATGATCATCTTGGATCATGATGTCCGGCTTGTTCACCTCTTGTAACATGTCACTAATATCATAAGGTCCTATGAAGTGATCAAACAGTAAATTATTATCCATTTGATCATCTTGATCATGATCATGATCATCCCATGAAACATGATCAACTTGAGTGATGGTATTATTTGACACATTTGAACCATAAGAAGAAGCTGAAGAAGTGGTAGTACTTGTGATGATCATTTGGTCATTAGGAATAGGGTTTGTCACTTCTTTTTGCACATCATGGTCATGATCAACTTGGATTGTCAACTGATTATTGTTGCATGGCCTCTTGGCGGGGACGGATTCTTCGTCGGATTGATGACCAAATTCCGCAATTTCCAGACCTCGTTTTCCACAAGGTGGATTTGAACTAGATGAAGTTGAGGAAGAAGACGTTATGGAGGATTCTTTTGATTCATCTCCTCTAGAATCACAGTTTTTGATCAAGGGCAATCTCTTCTTCAAATGAGTGTTCCAAATATTCTTGATTTCATTGTCCGTTCTTCCAGGAAAATGTGATGCAATTTTGGACCACCTACATATTTAAGTGTCACAAACTTAATGTACATATACAAAGACAAAGAAATCCATATATGTATACACACACATATATATATTTAGATTAAGATTAATTCATGTACATAACAAATGTTATGAGATATCATACTTGTTTCCCAAAGTTTCATGTAGCTTAATTATGGCTTCTTCTTCCTCTTTAGTGAAGTTCCCTCGCTTAACGTCAGGCCTGAGGTAATTAATCCATCTCAAACGACAGCTTTTCCCACATCTCAACAACCCTGCAAAAAACGACAAGAAAGTATCTAGTGTGAACAAAGAATATTGACATGATTGAAAATAAGGATCACAATTGAGGTTTCAAGTTCATCGAAAAATCCAAATCTGATGAAAGCAATTTCTTGACATGTTTTTCTTGAAGACCACTTATTCCAACCACTTAGTGGTTCCTGTAAGAATGTCAAAAATTCAACCTTATTCGAAGCAATTAAAAAAAAAGAAAAGAAAAGAAAAGAAAAGAAAATATATTTTTCATTTTCTTACTAATTATGTTGTGCTTAATAAGAATCAAAATGCAAAAAAAAAAAGGTGGTCAACAATTTAGTGTATTTGACCACATAAAAAGCAAGTGTTTGGTCCCTTGATGTTGAAAAAAATTTGAAAAGGACACTCTAGTACTATTGTAACCATGCAAATTACTAGACTCCCATAAGTAACTTTGATGCGACTTTTAATCGTGCGAGGTTTGTTCCCACTGCCCAACTTGGCCTTTTCATTTTAAGTTGGTAAAGTATTTCTAACTTGGCCATACGTGCCAATTTAATTGAATAGAGAATTGTTGTTTAGTGCACCTTTGATACCAAGCAACACAAGATATAAGGGCGTAAGTCTCACGTAAACAAAATGCATGCACACTTGTGTCGATCTTTGGCACTAGTAGCATCGAAAAGTACATTTAATTTAAGTATGAACAAGTGCAAATAAATAAATATAATATAAAAGTGTAGGTTTTGCACAAGCGAAATGCCACGTGGACTTATGTTTCACAAGATTTGCCACCAAAAAAACATTTCATTTTTTTTTTGGATGAACAAAAGAAAATCTCGTATAAATAAAATACACGTGGATTTATGTTCCACGGTTTTTAGCACCGATAATGCCGAAAAGCACATTTCATTTAAGGATGAATAAGAGAAAACAAATAAATAATAAAAAATCGAACGAAGTGATTGAGACTTTACTACTCATGAATGGTTTAATCAATTTTCTTGGGAAGAATTTTCTCCACATATGTAAAGTTGTTAAATGAAAAGGGAAATTAAAAACTTACGTTCTTTTCCATATATAAAAAATTTTATCAATCTACGTATTCAAAAAAGCATTAAATGTGCGACGGTAAATAGTATTTTAAGTCTGGAAAGATGGTAAAGTTGGTAACCTCACATTGATTTTATCCCTATCTATATACATTAATTAATATTAGGCTTTAAAGTAGAAGAAAGTAAAGAATATGGTAATGATTATCTCACGGCTTAATTAAGTGTCAGATTTATGCAAATTTTGGAGTTTAAATTGAGGCCCACAAAAGTTTACTCTAGAAGACGTTTCAAACTTGCTTTGAAAAATACGACAATCATAAATTCTTTGGCAATAAAATTCTGGTAAAAAGTAAGTATACGATGTATCGTTTGGTGGGACTACATTTCATTCATTGAAGACAAAACACGGCATATTGTGACTACTTTGGCCATATTTGAGAAAATAAAAAGTGCATTACAAAAAAGTGTCAAAAGCTTTTTGAGAATATCTTGGTATATAAGGTGTAAAGAAATTGCCAAGCCAACAAACAAAAAAAAACAAAAAAACAAAAAAAAAGGAGAAGCCAAGAAATTAACTTGATTTTATTTAAATTACATATATAATTATTAAAATGTCGTCTAATATTTGAACAATCTATTAAATAATAACTCCATAGTGGGAAAATACAGAATCTAGAGTATAATCTATGTATATGACACAATGAATAAAAATTCCAGAGACACCAAAATTCTTTGAGGTAAAAAAAGTCAAAGACTGCATTAAACAAATAGTGCATTGTTTTCTGGGTAATTGATGAATAAACTTCATAATAACAAAGACTGAGTCAATGTTTTTATATAATTATGAACATTAGCTTTGTCTCATGAAAAAAAAAGCACATTATTAAATACTGAGAGAGATGAGAAAATTAACTAACCTGCTTGCTTAGGGAGAGCCCTCCAGTTATCATGGCCATGTTTCTGAATGAAAGTGATGAGCCTCAAGTCCTCAGCAGGGCTCCATGGACCTCTCTTCACTTGGCTTTTGTCACAGCAAGGTGCTCTTCCTTTCCCCATTTCTCCCTTCTCTCTCTCTCTAACTCAATCAGTACTATATTTATATACTAGAAGAGAAGAGATCTTTTGTTTTTTTATCTCTTAAATATATGACAAATATATGCACACACACACACACACACACACATATATATATATATGCATTTACTCATCACCTTTCACATTTATAATGTTGGTGCAATATGTAAGAAAGAGGGGAGAGAGAAAAGGATAGAGACGAATATTTATTCCCATAAGAACACAAGGTTCATGCCTCAAAAAGGATACTCTCATTGGTGCAATAAATAGAAAGAAATCCAGTGGGATTTTCTAAAATATATAAAAATCCCCACTATTATCAATTAATTATTTATTCGATATTTGGGGTCTAAGGTCAGTAAGTTTCTTAATTTTACTATTTCGCACCCCTTTTGTGGTTGAGGCTATCACTTTTGGACCTGTCCTTGTCAACAACATTGAAGATTTGGTCTTCTACAAGTGAGCTTACCATAGTCAACGTGGTAATTAGATCAGAGCCGTTCCTCAGTGCTAGTTCACCAAAATTGATTAGATGACATCATTTGTCATGTTTATGATCTCATCATTATTTTTTTTAGCTCTATCATTATACTGGTTATCCAAACACTACTTCTTTGTATATATGTATAAATGTGTCAATCCTAAGACACTTTGGTCTAATGCAATAGGAAAGTGGGTTGAGGGGGACTTTTGGCATAACACCTTAATCTTTTATTAGGCCCTCTTTCGGGCAAATAGATTATTTAAAGTCTTACATTTATTACTCATTTGTATTGTCTTTTTTAAGCCCTTTTTAGTCCTCAAAGTTTTCTTTTGTATCCAACGGAATTAGAACCTGAAATCTTCTTAAGTCAAATATTAATAGCATCAATTTGAATTTTGGCTTATGCTAGGGTTCTACAAGATGGGGCCATAGAGGTTGAGGCTTTAAATTTAGTATGAGGTTTTACCGTTATGGATTCGATTGCACGCATAATTTTTATTTGTTTACAAAATCACGCTAATGACTTTCATTTAAAAGAAAAGAAAAAAAAAAAAAGATATGTGAATGGTTCAATTAACAAGACTTTTGAGTTCCTTTCCTTGTATTCAAATTACTTTTATGACCATATGAGACCTCATTTGGTCTACCTTTCCTCAATATAATATGTGCTAAATTCTCCAGTTCTGGTATCTTGAACATGAGGATCATTTCTTTCCTATTCAAGATTCCTGTAAAGCATATCCATGTAGGGAATGTTACACATGTGTCAAACTACTACTGTATCTCGCCAATGTATTAGGCCTATAAATTGCTTTCACTAATAACTATATGTATATATGTGTGCGTGTGTGTGTGTATATGTGTATATATCATCAAGAAGGTTGAACAGCAGTAGTCTGGTTTTAGGTGAAGTTGAAGGAACTCCTCTGTCTTCCTAATTTAAAGAAATTACAAGGAAAAAAAATGGCATTTTATGACTTCAAATCATAACTATTAAGTCTTGGCAAACTTTTATTTTTTGTAACCAACTTTTTAATTTTTAAGTCTTGCCAAACTTTTTCTCGATGGTTATATATACAAATTTATATATAACTTGTCGTTTTAAGAATTCTTTAATAAGATATGAAAAATATTTTATTAATAGAGATCATTTTAAATTAATTCGTTAAATATTTGAAGGTTTTGTTAATTTGTTTTTATATTTTTTAATATTTTTAATGTAATCATCTGATTAGAATATTTAATATTTAGAGAAACACAAAGTACCGCTATATACGCCCTACCATAGAAATAAATTTATATTCAATTTGGGGAGCTCCTAATCTTAGTCTCCAAACATAATATATCTATAACATTATCATCATGTTTATTAGCAATATTGTCAAATTATAAATATTATTTTCTTAAAAGGAAATTCTACAGTTTCCCTTTGTTAGAGAAAGTTTGTAGTCGTTGGGTAACATTTTTTGTGTTCTATTAGGCATAAATATTATGCATTTAAAAATGTAGACATTCATAAATTACACTATTTAAATTTAATCGAGTGGCTATCAAACCTTGCTCTATGGGGATGCCTTCCCCCAGAATTTTCCCATTAAAAAACGATTTCGTTTCCTATCATGTAATATACATATTAGTATGTGAAAATATAGAATCAATACGAAGCTACAAAAGATGTCATATATGAATGCAAGTAAATTTAGAAGTTGCTTAAAATTTTTAAAGAACAGTTGTTTTACTCTAATTTTATATCAATAGCCTATCCCTCTAGGTTTTTGAGTCCTAGAGGTTTCCGGCGTAAAACTAAAAAAAAAAAAAAAAAAAACCCTTTTATTTGTTTTGATTTATGCAAAACTATCTATTGTAATATATATTTCAATGTCATTAGGTTTCCGGCGTTCTTTCCCTCGGGTTGGAGATTGCTGACAACGAAATTTCACATAATTTCAAACTTCAAGTCTTTTTCATGAATCGTCAAATTGTAAATTTGATTTGTATATGAGAGACAAAAGCACTAAATAGTAAGACTCATTCATTTTTAAGGTTCACTTCTAAGATCCCTATCCTTAGGGTGTTTGAGATCCTACAGTGAACATAGTGTATGTTGTTATGTTGACAATTTATTAGTGCTGATGAGTTTATTTTATTTTCTTAATTCTTGAAATGTAAATCCCACTTTGCATTTATGAGAATATATATGTATTATTTTCCTAAAAAAAAGAATATATGTGTATTATAGACGCAAGTGGGTTAGTATGCATAATATAGAACATGTCAAAACATATATATATATATATATATCTAAGAATGGTGTCTCATCTGATTGTACACTCCTGTATTTACAAAAATGCCCTTTCATCTTGCGCATTGGTTTCATGATGCTGAAATTTTTTCAATAGAACTTCTCATTTTTCCACTTAAAGTAATTAGTATAAATATTATGCTTAACTATATTGTCTTAGTGGTAGCTTGCAAAAAAATACATCAAGACTAAAGTAGTACTCCTTATTTTAATGTTACTTAATTAGGGTAATTTAATTAACCTAAACAAATAATTAGATAATAATGATGAGAATAATACGTATGATCACAAATAATTACAAGCAATAGTTTTACATATATAGCCAAACCTATCAGCCCCCCACTATTTCTGTCTTTCTCTAGATAGATGGAGAAAAGACAGATGTGTCACCATTATTGACATAACTTGGGATTTAGATAGGACTTGGGATAAATATTCTAGGAAAAAGATAGAAAAAGATTCCTGAGGAAAGAAAAAGAGTGTAGCATTTTAAACTTTTTCCAAAATGTAGGTAGAACTCAATTCCAAGAGGGAAAAAAAAATGTTGGTAGAACTCGCGAATGTGTAGGGTTTTTTTTTTTTTTTTTTTTTTTTTTGGGTGAGTGTCTTTTTCTTGCTTATGGTATTTTACATCAGAACACCTGCTTTTTTACAAAAAAAAAAAAAAAGTGAAGAATGCCCAGTTTCGCAGATCTAAGGGGGCATTTAATTACGTTTTAGCATACATAAAGCTACTATGTATATTATTGTAATACAAGATCTAAAAGGGTGTTTGTAAATTTTGATATGCTGGTAAATAATAGCTATTTTGTCTGCGTTTGACCTATAACATACATTAAACTCATTAATCATAACAAAATTTGTACTAGAGAATGTTCAAAAATAATCCTACAATATAAAATTTTGTTTGTAGCATTGGCTGAGAGTACTACTTGGAAACAATTAAAACATGATTTAGGCCTTAAAGTCACGAGATTGGTTTTTTTTTTTTTTTTGAAAATGCGTAAATTGGTTTCACAAACGAGTTCAAACTCATGAGTTTGAATTTAAATAAGTTCAAACATTATAACATGTTGAAGCTTTTATACTATAGCACGTGAGAGTTTTATAATGTCATTTACTAAACACATATAATAAAAGTAAGTGAAATATTGCTTTAGCTACTCTTTATTTATTATTTTATTTAGAGGGTTGGAACATTGCCTACCAACTTGAGTTTGAATTAATTCAGGGATAATCCAGATTTTGACTATTGATCATGAAAGTCATGTACTTCAACAGCTTGAATTATACAATGAGAAATTTTTGGTTGCATATGTGCTGCCTTGTTTAAACATTTTTATTAAGTTCCGATGTATTTTTTATTTTGATATGATTCTGATATCATCGGTGTAATACGCGAAATGCTCCAATCATATTACAATCAGATAATTCTTTTTCCTAGTTTTATTGATCATGCAACTTCAGCCAAGTGGAATTTTGGTGAGTTATATATTATGTTATGTACATGAATTATGAACAGGAATCAACATGTAGACACAACTTTTGGTCATATGATTTAGGTCACCGGCCCAAGTTAGTGCCTTTTGAATATAATTAACCAAAACGTATGCAATTTGACCACAATTTTATTTAAAAATTTAAGAAAGAAGAAGAGAATTAGATCGCCATTTATTTGGATTAAAAATAAATAAATTAAAATATAACAATGTTAAATAAATAACCTATTTAGATTAAAACAAAATTTAATTTGATACAAAATAATGTAAAGAAAAACACGAAACAATATTAAGATAACAAAAAACCAAAACAAAAAGAAAGAGAAGAAGAAAAAGAAGAAAAAAGAAGAGGTAAAATTAAAAATTCAAGCGTTTAAAAAGAACACGTGGTTTCAAAACTGCTATGTACTTAAATATTTTTGAAAGTATGCTATTTGCTTACATTAAGAATTGAAACTCTGTTATTTAGGACAATGTTCCAAAATTTTTTATTTTTAATTTCAATTACAAGGCCTTGCTCCATGCAATCCCATATACACTAGTAGACTAAAAAGTCCACCCATTTGAAAACGACACAAAAGAAGAACCCACTCATTATTAATTTCGGCCAAGTCTTTTGTTAGGGAAACTAACATTAAAAGGGGTTTTACTCTTTGGGCACCTAATCTTGATATCTTTCATTGGGTTAGTAGATCCTCACTAACCATTAGACTTTTCATGACCAAAACAAAGTAGACAAAGTCTAAGAAGTGAGCTGCAAGAAGACCAACAACAAATACAATATTAAGGATTTGGGGATTAAAAAATAATAATATTTATTACATCTGCATGACATGTGGTTTACGTGGGAGCAGGATATGAAGCCACGTGGCATTCTATCCAAGTTGACAAAGGTCGAACTGTTTTTGAGATATTTATACTTGATAATACACGAGTGCTTGGATTTTCTTGCAAGAGTTCTAGTTTGAAAAGGGATTGATATATAGTTATTACTTGTATTGAGAAAATTAGAAAGATGTCACATTATTCCTGTCATTTTTAGTGTAAAATGGGGACTATGAATGAAGCAATTGTGCTTTTCAAAGGAACTGACTTGATCATTCTCAAATTGGGTGCCATATTCTCTTGACAATTTTGCCTAAAGGACTTGATTGGAGTTGAATCTTAAATTATAATAGTTAATTTATCTTACAACTCAAGCATATTTGGGAGTCAACAATTAATCAACATGTGTCATTAGTTTCAAGAGGCAACAGCATGGTGCATGGCCTAACTATTACGAACGGCTTATGTATGAGCATGTGGCAAGAAATGCATGGCCATGACTGGCTGACCACTTGCATGCATATACATGATCTCATCCATAAAAAAGAAAAAAAAAATTGGCTTCTTTTTTGGTGCTATTAATTCATCTCAAAAAGTGACCCTTTTTTTTTTCAAGTTATGCAATTCATGTACCTCAATTGTCCCTCCCAAATTTCGAACATGCAAGGCCCTAATCCCATCCCATCCCATCCCCTCTACTGGGTTAGCCCCTGTAGTTTCAAGTTGGTGCTATGGGATTATTCTCACATATGCCTCTTAAAGTTTAGATTATATTCTCTCGTTGTCTTTGAAATTTTAAAAACTCTCATTTGCTCCTTAAATTTCGAATTAGTTTCACTTAACTCTTTCTCTTAAAAATTATCAATTTTTATGACCATAAACCACAATTGTGAAAAAATTAAGTTCAAGAAGCAATCAAGCAAACAAAAAAAAAAAAAAATTGAAAGGAAGCATTTGTTTTTTCTTGCTTCTAACCTTCTACCTTGTTGGCTCACTAGGGCTTACAAAATTAAGACGAAAATATTTTCATTATCTTTTTATTTAAAAAGAAAAAAGAAAAGGTGATGAAGAAAAAGAGATAAAAAAAAATCTTCAATCAATCTTTAATAAATGGCATCAAATGATCTATTTTCATTTGTCTAAAATGAGACGGTGTGGAGGACCTTTGGCTGCGATCTAGACCATTGTTTATATTTCACAACGTAAATATTATCCTAGGATTAAGGGATGATTTAGGCAGTTTTTATGCTTGGATTAGCATAAATATTCTAATGGGGGATGCTAGATCAGCAAGAACTGACGTCCTGAACTTTCTTAACTGAAAATTAGACAATTATGCAGCTCTCTTAGTGTTTAATTTTAGACTACAATCTCTTTCAAAGAAAAATTACAGAGAAAATATTACTAATAGAAAGAGCAAAGAAAAACAAAACAAAACAAAACAAAGTTCTTGGGGTCTGATTTTGGAGGATGATCATTATGGTTTGGAAGGGAAGAGTGGCTTAGAGTTATTTGATAAAGGTCAGTTTGAAACTGAAAAGACAACCACTTACCATTGCTTAAAATTTGAAATGGAAAGAATTACAATACATGACTAAATAGTTGTCATGACATTAAAATTCAATACAATATTCAGAACATCTTAAAAATGTCATTAATGACATAGTAATTATTTTAATGATATAATATTTTATACTATATAATTACACAGAAATTCTTTAATGATATTATTTTATGACATATATAAAATATTTACAAATTAGAGTCATATTTTAATTCAATAAATCTAGTTAAGTCATTTGTCTCGTATAACTATGAGAGGGTTGGCTCATACCCGACGTATTTTCCTCGTCATGGGAAAAAAAATATGCAAATTAATTAATAACCACAGATGAAACATGGGCGGCAAGGAAACAACCCTTATAAAGAACTTGATTACTAGATGTCACCGTCAACTAAATGAGAGTATAATACAAAACAAGAGTTGAGGCTGCTTGAGAGAAAGTAAAGACGGCCCCATAAGTACATTAAAAAGAGTAAGACAGCACATGAAATTAATCTATACAAACATACAGACAAACACCATAGAGTATCAACATTGATATGACCTCAATATCACGGCTCAGTTTGGTTGGGATTGTAGTGCTATTAGAAAAGAAAACCTCTTTTTTTTTTTTTTCTTATCAAAAATAGAAGCAGGGGAGAAACAATACATCAATGTTTGCGTTAAATACTTTTTGCGCTTTAACCAAACAAATTGAACTTGTATCTATTTGTATTTATGTGTAAATTAGTTTTGGAAACTCCCAAGATAATCCTAAATTGACCACTGTGGTTTACGTCCAAAGTAGTTTTGACAACAAAAGCAACCCCAAATTTCCCGACTTTAAGAGTTTGTTTGGTGGGAGAGATATGTGAAAGAAGGGCGAAAAGTGAGGGAATTAATAGAATGATTTTAACACTTGTTGTTTGGTAAGAGAAAAAAGATACAAGGAGTAAGCTAAGTGAGAAACTGTATCTTTCAAAGAACCTAATTTTAATCCTTGATAGTCAATATAACGAGATAAGAAAAGTGATCCATATTAAATACAAGGGTCAATCCCCCACAAGTGATCCTCGAGGCTTACCCTCGGTCCCATTTTAGTCCATGACGCTTGAATTTAAGTATTTATCTAATACTTTGTTTCATTTTTAGCTTCTGTACTAGTTAGATGTTAAATATTTAACGAAAAGCTTTTAAAATATCTCCCTTTGGTCCCCAAGCTATTACTTTGTTTTACTTTTAGCCCCTCCATTAAAATATATATGCACTTAAGTGGAACATTTTAAAGATTTTTTGGTTAATTTAACTAACAAAGGGACTAAAACCGAAACAAAATAATAAACAAAGGACTAAAATAGGACTTTTTAAATGTAAGAGGTTATAATAAGAATGATGATAAACATCAAGGACCATATATGGGATTAACTCAAAATACAATAAGGGTAAATGGCTCTAATAGTCACCAATCTTTCACGAAATTGAACATTTAATCCCTAGCTTTTTATTTTTGATTATATCAATCCACAACCTTTGATTTTAGTTGCTGAAGAATCAATTTAACAGTCAAACAGTTAATTTTGGACGAAAAAAGTGAAAAACTCGTCCTTAAAGTTATCAAAAAGGTAATAAAATGGTCTCCAAAATTAACTATTTAATCGTTAAATTGATCTCTCAACAACTAAATAAAAGGTTGAGGACCGATAAATTAAAACTAAAAGATTAAGGATTAAAACCACACTTTTATAAAAGGTTAAGGACTAACGTGACAATTGACCCATACAATATAAAAAGCTCCTCTCTTTCCTCCCCCTTTTCTCCTAAAACCCTACTATCTTTTTTCTCATACCAAACAAAGCCGGAATACCGTCGTAAGATCAACACATAATGGACAGCCAGAGGAGTTCTTTAGCAATTGGGAGTTGTGCCTTTAAAGTGCCAGTTGAAAATCCAAACAGACATGCCAATGTACCATATAATTGCAGACTCCCCCAACATGAAGTTGCAAGACCAATAACAGAGACAATTGAAAAGCAATTCAAACAAGCCGATCTACCCATGTCCAACGTTTATCCGTTTACCCTCCTTTTTATCACTGAAAAACTCTAAGATTACCATGCACGAGTTTCAGTATTCTCAGCAATGAAAAAAAACACAGGGTTTTGGCTTTTCGATTTGTTAAGAAATCAAAATAGCCACCTTTTCACTTCATTTACTCTATGGTTCATTGCAATGCAATAGAGGATGCTCCGAACTAAGAGTAAATGAAACGCGGGTTTCTGTGCTAACATAACATCCACATGCAATTGATCAGATATTTATAAAATTCATTTTCCGAGTCATGTGCAACCAAGCTCATTCACATTTAAGAATTGCAAAGTAGGTAAAGAACCAGCAGACGGAGCTAAAGGGCAAAAGTAACATCAAATATAGTCAATAGTAACACATTGTGTATTTCGGTCTTATCAACATAGCACTTGCAACTCTGTAATTGTCAAAAGCCAATACCTATTCAAGCCCGAATGAGTCGGTTTGAACCTAGAGGTTGATTTGTATTCAGAGACTACCGCCCCTAAGAGCAAGCACCAGATG
>CAMOHE010054157.1:0-16868 GCA_946598075.1 Artocarpus hirsutus | reverse complement strand
AAAATCGTCGTGAAAGGTGCAAGGCCTTCCACGACAGTTTTTGTAAAATCCATCGTGGAAGGCCTTTCACGACGGTTTTTAGTAAAAACCGTCATAAAATGTTCTACATGTTTGAAATTTTTAGTAGTCGTCAAAATTTAATCCTTCACAAAGGTTAAATTTGGGCGGGAAACTAAAATTTTCAAACCTCGGGGCTTTCCACGACGGTTTTTAGTAAAAACTATCGTGAAAGGCCTTCCACGACGATTTATAGTAAAAACTGTCGTGAAAGGCCTTCCATGACAGTTTTTAGTAAAAACCGTCATGGAAGGCCTTTCACGATGGTTTTTAGTAAAAACTATCGTGAAAGGCCTTCCACGATGGTTTTTAGTAAAAACCATCGTGAAATGTTCTACATGTTTGAAAATTTTAGTAGTCGTCAAAATTTAATATTTCACGAGGTTAAATTTGGGCAGGATACTAAAAATTTTAAACCTCAGGGCCTTCCACGACGGGATACTAAAAACCGTCGTGAAATGTTCTACATGTTTGAAATTTTTAGTAGTCGCCAAAATTTAATCTTTCAAGAAAGTTAAATTTGGGCGGGATACTAAAAATTTCAAAACTTGGGGCCTTCCACAACGGTTTTTTAGTAAAAATCGTAGTGAAATGTTCTACATATTTGAAATTTTTAGTAGTCGCCAAAATTTAATCTTTGACGAAGGTTAAATTTAGGAGGGATACTAAAAATTTCAAACCTTGAGACTTTTCATGACAGTTTTTATAAAAACCGTCGTGGAAGGTCTGAGGTTTGAAATTTTTAGTGTTCCGTCCAATTTAACCTTTCACGACGGTTTTTATAAAAACCGTCGTGGAAGGTTTTGCATATTTGAAATTTTTAGTAGCCCGCCAAAAGTTAATCTTTCACGAAGGTTAAATTTGGGCAAGATACTAAAAATTTCAAACCTTGGTACCTTCCATGACGGTTTTATAAAAACCATCGTGAAAGGTACCAAGGATTCCATGACTGTTTTTTAGTAAAAACCATCGTGAAATGTCTCGCATGTTTGAAATTTTCAGTATCTCTCCAAAATTTAATCCCGCGCTAATGACATGGCTTTCCCTATTTATTCAAAATTTCTCTAACTCAAACCTACTAACTCTCAAACCCCTTTCTCTCTCTAACTCCTCTCCCATGGCCTAGCCACCGACAGACCCAACCCCTACGGCATTCCACCGACTTTGACATTCCTCTATCACTCTCTCCATGACCTACCTAACAAACGCTATGCCATTCTCCACCGTTCATCCTCATCCCCTCACATTGTACCAACTCCACCATCGTTCGACTCATCCTTTGTCGTTCCACCAACTCCATCGCCTTTGGTAAATTTCAAACCATTACTTTTAGTTTTAGTGTTCTTGTTAGTTCTAAACTTAGCATTATTTGGTTATTTTAGTGTTATTTACCTTTAGTTTTAGTTTTAATATTAGTTATATTAATTTGTTTTTTGCCATTTAGTATGTGTTACTTATATTTGGTGTTTGAAAGAACTTTGAACAACATTTAGCATTTTGGTGTAAGAATATGTTACTTTTTATGTGTTTTTGATGCCTAAGTATTATTGTGATACCCACCACATGTTTGGAGTTTTTGAAGATTTTTTTTTTAGGGGAATACAAATTTTTCATGACGGTCCACATGTTTCGAGATTTTTGGAGATTTTTTTTAGGGGAATGCTAATTTTTCACGACGGTTTTTTAAAAAACCGTCGTAAAAATAGGCATTCCACGACGGTTTCTTGAAAAACCATCGTGGAATCCTTAGTATTCCACGACGGTTTTTTGAAAACCATCATGGAATGCCAATTTTTCATGACGGTTTATCAAAAAACCGTTGTGAAAAATTACTACATTACAACCCCTTCCCGCGCCAATTTTTATATTATACGATGGTAAAAAACCGTCGTGAAAACTTCATGTCGTACCATGATTGAAGTTTTCACGACGGTTTTTTAACCATCGTAAAATTTTTCCACAATAGTTATAACCCGTCGTGAAATCCACAATTTGTAGTAGTGGTTGTAATATTTGAACAAGTGAGAATAACAAAATAAACAATAAGAAAATAGTAAAAACAATAAAAATATATGGTGGGACGAAAATGGGTCCTATTGACCCACATTTTGTGCATACATATAGTACTGACAATACTATAATACAACCACAGCCCAAGAGAAAAGAGGAAGTTAAGAATTTACATGCCTTGATTTGTTGTACTACAACCTACACAAATCTTCTACTGATCGCAAGTCCGGTCAGTGGACTCTTCTCCAATCCTAAGCTGATATCCACCTATGGGGTAAGATTTGAAAACAAATAAAATGTGAGCGAAAGGCTCAGTAGGACTATATTTTATAAACAAATAAACAATTAAATAAGCTTTACCGTAGAGGGTAAGATTAAACAAATAAGTTCATTTGAATAGGTTTTATTAAAAATAGTTCGTCCGAAAGTACCATTTTATCTTTTCCAGGTGAACCATAATATTCACCACCGAAGTGGCCCAACTGGGTTTTGGGACCTGCCCCCAAGGTCGCGCACTATATGACCCGATCTCTGATATGGCATCATGCCCCAAAATATATATATATTTATATATATCTTTCCATGATTATAAAAATCTCTTTTTACCAAATATGATCATTTACATTCATTATGAAGTTTATTATAAAAATCACCTCAATCTATCGTTTCAAAAAACAGTCAACAAAATCCTTTTTCAATCAACCATTAAAAACATTTTCGTTAAAATTTCATTTGAGGCCAAACATTTAAAACTGGCTACCAAAGAAGGGGTAGAAGTCCTACCTCAATACTCGCGCCGGTGTCCCACACAGTAATCTCGGTTCGCTATACGTTAGCTCTGCGGGTCCATGCACAACCTTGAATCGAAGCCTTGAATCGAGTTTGTGGTTGCTCAATCGTGATCCCGAGCCTTAAATCCTCTAACCCGAGCTTGAAATCAAATTTTGTTTTAAAATTTTGAGAGAGATAGAGAGAGAATGAGAGAAACCGTGAGGTAGAGTGAAAGAGAGACATGGCCGAGCGAGAGGAGAGAGAGAGTGACAAGTGAGAGTGAGGAAGGGAGAGAGAGATGAGATATAAATAGAGGGAGAGAGAGAAAATTACTTGCACAAAACCGTATGCAACAACACACCGTTTTCAAATAAAAGCTACTTGGTATTTAACAAATCATTTTATTAAAATTTAAAATAACAATTAAAATTAATCAAGAGTAATTAAAATTTTTAAAACAATTAAATAACACCAAATTTAGAAATTTCACAAAATAATCAAGTTAGGTTTAAAATACTCATTATGGCACACTAATCGACCATTTTACATTCCAATGACATTTAATAAATTTTGGGGTGTTACAACTCTCCACCACTAAAAGAAATTTCATCCTTGAAATTTACAAGTCAATTCAAAAACAAAACAAGTACAGATATAACTCCCGCATACTTGACTCTAATTCCCAAGTGGCTTCATTAACCCCATGATGCTGCCACATGACCTTAACTAACGGAATCTCACAACGGTGCAAGCTAATCACTTTACGATCGATGAGCTGGATCGGCACTTCTTCATACGTCGTGTCTTCCTGAATCTGTATGTCCTAGAATGAAACACTCTTATCCTGCTTAGGTGGACACTTCTGAAGCATCGACACATGAAATACGACATGAACATGCAAAAGTTTTGGAGGAAGGTTGAGTCGATAAGCAACCACACCAACACGTTGGGTAATCATGAATAGTCCAACATATCTTGGCGCGAGCTTTCCTTTCACTTTGAATCGCAAAATGCCTTTGCGAGGCGATACCTTCAAAAGAACAAAGTCTCCAACCTCGAATTCCAAAGGTCGACGTCTTTTATCCGCATAGCTCTTCTGTTGACTCTGAGCTCTTTTGAGTTGATCTCGAATCACAACAATCTTCTCATTACTATCGCGAATTTCATCTGGCCCAAGAATAACTTTATCCTCTGGTTTGGCCCAACACACCAGCAATCGACATGGTCATCCATATAATGCTTCGAACGATGCCATACCAATACTCGATTGATAGCTTTTGTTGTATGCGAACTCCGCCAGATGCAAATACTTCTTCCAGTTCCCACCGAAGTCTAATGCACAAGCACGTAACATGTCTTTGAGAATCTAAATAACTCGCTTAGATTGCCCATTGGTCTGAGGATGAAACATTGTGCTGAAGTTCAAATCTGTACCCATAGCATCCTGAAAGCTCCTCTAGTACTTGGCATTAAACCTGGTATCCCTATCTGAGGTGATGGACAAAGAAACTCCATGCAATCTTACTATGTTCTGCATATACAATTCCCCAAGAATCCTTCTCAAACCCGTCGATCTAAATGGAATGAAATGAGCTGACTTCGATAACCTGTCGACCACAATCCAAATCTCATCATTACACTGCTCTGTCCTTGGCAATCCAATAAGAAAATCCATCGTGATGTGCTCCCATTTCTACCTTGGAATAAGAAGTGGCTAAAGATGACCTGCTGGTTTCTGATGCTCAGCTTTCACCAGAAGACAAGTTGCACACTTGGCCACATATTCTCGAATATCCTTCTTCATACCTCTCAACCAATAGTGCCTCTTTAAGTCACGATAGATCTTCATGCTCCTTGGATGAATGGTAAACTGAGACTTATGAGCTTCATCCATTACGGCCTTCGTTATTTCTGGTATAGCTGGAATCGCTAGACGTTCCCTGAAGTACATTATTCCATCCGCATGTATCCTCCATTCTTTGAACTGTTCTCCGTTCTGAATTCACGTCCAAATTCCCTAAAGATGATAGTCTTGCCACTGATTTTGCTTCACCATCTGAACAAGAGCTAGGGTTGTCTCCATGTGGTACACCAAAATGCAATCGTAGTCTTCATGATACTATAGCCCAAACTCACTTATTGTTGCATCCCTTCTCCAATCTTCAAGAGCCAAACATGCAAGTATCCTTGAAGATTTTCGATTGAGTGCATCCGCAATGACATTAGCTTTCTTGTGATGATACTGTAACACAAAATCGTAATCCTCCATGTATTCTATCCATCTCCGCTGCCTCAAGTTCAAATCCCTCTAAGTAAACAAATACTTCAAACTCTTGTGATCGGAGAAAACCTGAAATGTCACTCCATACATATAACATCTCCAGATCTTCAACGCATGAATTACCGTGAACCTCCCAATTGATCAAACAACTCATCGATCCTAGGTAGAGGATACTTGTTATTCACTATGACCTGATTCAACTATCGATAATCTATACATAACCTGAGGGTTCCATCATGCTTTTTTGTGAAAAACCGGTGCTCCCCACGACGATGTACTATTCTGGATGTATCCTTTATCAGCAAGCTCTTGAAGTTGCTTCTTGAGTTCTTTCATCTCTGCCGGCACCATCCGGTAAGGTGCTATAGAAATCGGTGCTGTTCCCAAAAACAATTCAATACCAAACTTGATTTTTCGATGCGGTGGTAATCTTGGTTGCTCGTCAGGGAAAACATCCTCAAATTCATTTACTAGTGGAATCACTGCACGTCCTCTCAAAACACTGGGCTCTCCTTCCAAATTCATGAGAAAAGCATAGCAAGCTGCATTCTTCTGCCCTCCAAGACACGTTCTTACAAGACGCTCACTCATTAATCGAACACCACCACCTTGGTAAGTAATCGCTATCCCCTTGTCTAACACTAAGGTTACTTTCCTAAGTTGGCAGTCCACTACTGCACTGTATCTAGATAACCAATCCATTCCTAGGATTACATCATATGAACTCATGGGGATTATAATCAAATCACTTTTCAAAATCTCATCCCCAATCTTTATTTTACAAGCTTTACAAATACTATTCACACACACCCGCCCCAAGGGTGAAGCTATAACTAAGGGTTCACCAAACTCTTCTATCTCTAATCCCAAGGCATGTACAAATGAGCTTGAAATGAGAGAATGAGTGGCACCAATATCAAATAACACGTGTGCTAAAGACTTAGAAATCATAATCGTACCACCGATGACAACGTTACTAGTCTCGGCATCTGAACTCCCTGATGTCATCATATGAACCTATACTAGAGCTTTCCTTTTTCCTCTACGAACACTGCTAGGTCTTGGGTTAAGTGGTCAATACTGCTGCGATGATGGTGATTACACGCTGACTGTACTCGGCGCTTGATATTGAGGGACACTATGCTAAAAGCTCTGCGGTTGGTGTCCTTGCGCTGAATATGGCAGTTGTTGAGGAGAGAACAGATGGAATGCAAGCTGAGGGTACTATTGCGACTGAGGTAGAGTCTGAAGCTGAGGCTGCCACCAACTCATTCTCCGGTCTGAAATCCTAGGCAAGCATTCCTGATCGGGCAATTACTCTTGATGTGTCCTGGCTGCTGACAAAAATGGCAATGGAAACTATAGGGATTGCTGCGCCCGCTGCTGGATGAACTGTAACACCCCAAAGTTAATTAAGTGTAATTAGAGTGTTAAATGGTGGATTAGTATGCCATAATAAGTGTTTTCAACTTAAGTTTATCATTTTGTGAAAATTAAGAAAACTTATGTTATTTTACTCTTTTAATAATTTTTAATTAATCTAAATTGTTTTTAATTGTTAATTGAAATATTTAACAAATTAATTTGATTTGAAAACAGCATGTAGTTGCACACAGTCTTGTGCAGCCACTTTTCTCTCTCCTTCTATTTATTTCATTTCTTTCTCTCTCTTCCTCATTTTCTCTCACGCTCTCTCTCTCTCCTCTCTCACTCTCTCGGTTACACTCTCTCTCTCTCTCGTTCTCTTTCTAAATTTTTGAATCAAATTTCAATTTTAAGTTTCGAGTAAGTAGATTGAAGACTCGGGAACGAGATTCAACAACAAAAACATCATTTTAAAGCTTTGATTCAAGGTTAGTTTTAAATTCTAAACTTTTTCTATTTTTCAAATTTTCTTGCATTTTGAAAACTAAGAATTTCTAAGCTTAGAAAAGCTTCAATCTAAGTTAGATGGACTTAGATTAGTTAGAATACAAACCATGTTTGAACAAAAATGGATTGAAATCAAGATTTTTCATTTTTTCTCTATTTTCTCTAGTTTTGGATTTTTGTGAAAATCTTGCTTAAATCTTGTTTTGATGATTTGAAAAGTGTTTAATAATGTTTATTTATCAATTTTGATCATTATCCATGCCTGCGAACTGAGAAAAATAGGTTGGATTGAAGATTGGGACTCGGGAGGCCGAGAACCCGTGCGTGGAAATTTTTGAATTTTCCAGATCGGCAGGCCGAACTTTGTGTTTGGCAGGCCAGATTCAAAGAATCGGTAGGCCAAATTCATCCGACCGGCAGGCCGAACCTAGAAATGTTCGGCCGACCGGACTTGGCTTTCCGGTAGGCCAAACTGTGTAGTTCGGCCGGCCGAACCAGGGGGATCGACAGGCCGACCGAACCTAAACCCAATTTTGTGATTTTTCGCCTGTTTTCACTGTTTTGAACCCTGATTGAAATTTCAACTTTATAAAATGATTTTATAAACCTAAATGGCACACTAGGACAACATGAGATGATTTGATTACATAGGATACCTCAGGTTAGATACTAATGAATTAAGTTACTATGCGTTTAGGAATTATGCGTGGATCCGCGGAGCTAACGTATAGCGGATCGGGATTACGATGTGGGACACCAACACGGATATCGAGGTAGGACTTCTACCCCTTTTCTTTGGTAGCCCTATTTCAAAATGATTTTGACCAAAAAGGGATTTTTATCAAATGTTTTCAATGACTGATTGGGAAATGATTTTGTTTAAATATCTTTACAAGCGGTTGCTTGAGAAATGTTCATAATGAATTTCATAATGAATGTAAATGATTATTTTTAGTAAACAGAGATTTTAATAATTAAAGAAAGATATATGGGCATGATGCCATAACAGAGATCGGGTCGTGTAGTGAACGACCTTAGGGGCAGGTCCCGAAACCCAGCTGGGCCACTTCGATGGTGAGTATTTGGTTTGCCCGAGAAAATTAAAAAGGTACTTTTGATTAACTGTTTTTGATAGAATTTTAATAAATGAAAATACTTATTTGATTTATTTAATTATTTATTCTTTAAGAAAGTCCTTTGAAAATATTTATCTGTTTATTTTAAAAATATAGTCCTACTGAGCCTTTCGCTTACGTTTTCATTGTTTTAAAATCTTACCCCTAGGTGGATATTAGCTTAGGATCGGGAAAGAGTCCGCTGACTGGACTTACGACCAGTAGAAGATTTAGGTAGGTTATAGTACAATAAATCAAGGCATGTAAGATCTCAACTTATTCTTTTATTTCTAGACTGTAGTTGTATGGTAATATTGTCAGTACTACATGTGTGTGCACAATATGTGGGCCAGTGGGACCCGTACATGTTCCACCTCATATTTAAATGTTTTAATGTTATTTTTATTTGCTTATTCATTATGATGGTTTATTTATTTCCTTAAATTATTCTATTTGAACTATTTTGAAATTATCTCATTTTTTTGTTTATAAACTTAATTCTAAAACCCTGTTTTTAACTAAAACTTTATTTAATTAACTTAACTAAACCACCACGTCACCTCCCGAACTCCGGGGCGTGACATGAACTACTGTTGTCGCTGTTCGCGCCACCCTGCTTGTTCTTTCCCAGAGTTGGTCGACTACTGATGCTCCTCCTACCACTCCTCTATGGTCCTCTTGACGTTTTGGCTCGATTCTCACAGTACTGTGCGTAATCATTCTTCACTAATATTGTTAATGACACAAGCTCTCTGAAGTTCCTAAGTCGTAAGGCAACCACCTGTTGTCGAATAGGGGCTTTAAGTCCGTCTTGAAATTTGATGCACTTCTCATGCTCTGATGCTACTGCAGAAGGAGGAAACCTGGCCAATTCATTGAACTTCGCTTCGTATTCCCATATTGGCATATCACTCTGTTGCAACCTATAGAATTCTGTCGCCTTTTGGTCCCTGTATCCTTGCGAAAAACAGCGGTCATAGAATAGCTCCTCAAACCTATCCCAATTGATGTTACCATTACTTTCCAGGCGTTTAGCTTGCGTCCACTAAGTATTAGCATCACCTTCGAACTTGTATGCCGCGAACTCCAAGTGATACTCCACTAGCACACCAAGAGTATCCAGATGCTTCACGATCAAATCTAACCAATATTCTGCCACCTGCGGGTCCTTGGTTCCATCGAAAGTCAGTACAGATGCACGTCAAAACTCCTTAAAGTACAAATGTCGGCAACTAGCCTTGGAATCATCCGGTCTTGCCATAGCTGCCATTTTTCAGAATGCAGCAAACATAGCTCTCATCATGCCCTCATCGTTTCCAGAATCAACGTCAGTTGTCGAACGACGTCTAGGTACCATTCTCTCACTTCTGAAAATAAAGTTTAGACTGTTAGTGGTATTTCATTGTCGTACCTATGTGTGAACAATTCCCAAGGTTCATAACCTTGAGCTCTGATACCATTCTGTCACACCCTAGGGTACGGGAGGTGACGTGGTGGATTAATTAAATTAATTTAATAAGGATTTAGTTAAAAATTTGGTTTGAGAATTAAATTTGTAAATAAAAATATGATAGTTTTAAAATCGTTTATTTAAAGCTAATGGTTGTAATATTTGAACAAGTGAGAATAACAAAATAAACAATAAGAAAACAGTAAAAGCAATAAAAGTATAAGGTGGGGCGAAAATGGGTCCCACTGACCCACGTCTTGTGCACACACATAGTACTGACAATATTACAATACAACTACAATCTAAGAGAAAAGAGGGAGTTAAGAATTTACATGCCTTGATTTGTTGTACTACAACCTACCTAAATCTTCTATTGATCGCAAGTCTGGTTAGCGGACTCTTCTCTGATCCTAAGCCGATATCCACCTATGGGGTAAGATTTGAAAACAAATAAAACGTGAGCGAAAGGCTCAGTAGGACTATATTTTATCAACAAATAAACAATTTAAATAAATTTTACCGTAGAGAGTAAGATTAAACAAATAAGTTCATTTGAATAGGTTTTATTAAAAATAGTTCGTCTGAAAGTACATTTTTATCTTTTCTGGGCAAACCATAATATTCACCACTGAAGTGGCCTAATTGGGTTTCGAGACCTGCTCCCAAGTTCACGCACTACACGACCCGATCTTTGATATGGCATCACGCCTCAAAATATATATATATCTTTCCATGATTATAAAAATCTCTTTTTACCAAATATGATCATTTACATTCATTATGAGGTTTATTATAAAAATCACCTCAATCTATCGTTTTGGAAAATAGTCAATAAAATCCTTTTTCAATCAACCATTAAAAACATTTTCGTTAAAATTTCATTTGAGGACAAAACATTTAAAGCTGGCTACCAAAGAAGGGGTAGAAGTCCTACCTCAATACTCGTGCCGGTGTCCCACACCGTAATCCTTGTTCACTATACGTTTGCTCCGTGGGTCCACACACAACCTTGAATCGAAGCCTTGAATCGAGTTTGTGGTTGGTCAATCGCATTCCCGAGCCTTCAATCCACTAACTCGAAGCTTGAAATCGAATTTTGTTTTAAAATTTTGAGAGAGATAGAGAGAGAATGAGAGAAATCATGAGGGAGAGTGAGAGAGAGACACGGGCGAGAGAGAGGAGAGAGAGAGTGACGAGTGAGAGTGAGGAAGAGAGAGAGAGATGAGATATAAATAGAGGGACAGAGAGAGATAATTAGCTGCACAAAACTGTGTGCAACAACACACTGTTTTCAAATAAAAGCTACTTGGTATTTAACAAATCATTTTATTAAAATTTAAAATAACAATTAAAATTAATCAAGAGTAATTAAAATTTCAAGTTACATTCTAATCAAGTTAGGTTTAAAATACTCATTACGGCACACTAATCTACCATTTTACATTCTAATGACATTTAATAAATTTTGGGGTGTTACAACTCTCCACCCCTAAAAGAAATTTCGTCCTCAAAATTTACAAGTCAATTAAAAAAAAAAACAAGTGCAGATATAACTCCTGCATACTTGACTCTAATTCCCAAGCGGCTTCATCAACCCCGTGATGCTGCCACACGACCTTAACTAACGGAATCTCATGACGGTGCAAGCTAATCACTTTACGATTGATGAGCTGGATCGACACTTCTTCATACGTCGTGTGTTCCTGAATCTGTACATCCTGAAATGAAACGATCTTATCCTGCTCAGGTGGACACTTCTGAAGCATCGACACATGAAATACGTCGTGAACATGCGAAAGTTTCAGAGGAAGGTTGAGTCAATAAGCAACCACACCAACACGTTGGGTAATCACGAACGGTCCAACATATCATGGCGTGAGCTTTCCTTTCACTCCGAATCGTGAAATGCCTTTGCGAGGCGATACCTTCAAAAGATCAAAGTCTCCAACCTCGAATTCCAAAGATCGACGTCTTCTATGCATAGCTCTTTTGTCGACTCTGAGCTGCTTTCAGTCGATCTCGAATCACGACAATCTTCTCATTACTATTGCGAATTTCATCTGGCCTAAGAATAACTCTATCCTCTGGTTCGGCTCAACACACTGGTGATCGACACGGTCGTCCATACAATGCTTCGAACGGTGCCATACCAATACTCGACTGATAGCTGTTGTTGTATGCGAACTGTGCCAGATGCAAATACTTCTTCCAGTTCCCGCCGAAGGTTAATGCGCACGCACATAACAATCGCGTTCCCGAGCTTTCAGTCCACTAACCCGAAAGTTGAAATTGAATTTTGTTTTAAAATTTTGAGAGAGATAGAGAAAGAATGAGAGAAACCGTGAGGGAGAGTGAGAGAGAGACACGGGCGAGAGAGAGTAGAGAGAGTGTGACGAGTGAGAGTGAGGAAGAGAGAGAGAGATGAGATATAAATAGAGGGAGAGAGAGGGAGAAAATTAGTTGCACAAAACCGTGTGCAACAACACACTATTTTCAAATAAAAACTACTTGGTATTCAACAAATCATTTTATTAAAATTTAAAATAACAATTAAAATTAATCAAGAGTAATTAAAATTTTTAAAACAATTAAATAGCACCAAATTTAGAAATTTCACAAAATAATCAAGTTAGGTTTAAAATACTTATTATGGCACACTAATCCACCATTTTACATTCTAATAACATTTAATAAATTTTGGGGTGTTACAATTGCAGTGCGTATCACATTGGCCGAGTAATTATTAGTATTATAATATCCAGGTTACATGAATTTTTATTTTTATTTATGTTTTTTTGTTTTGCTTTCAGGAATATATGTTTTTTTCTTTTTCTTTTGTTTTTTTTTTTTTTGAAAGTGTCTTGTTTAATTTGTCTATCTTCAGAAGATACGTTATAATTAGTAAAAACTTCCTTTATTACAAGAGATTTATACGTGGCCGAGTTCCACCCTCGAAGCAAAACCCAAATTTCCAGCTACATAATGTGGATGACACTTGAGCCCCATGTTTTACCTAAATAAGTGGATCAGTACGGTCTGTGGGCTAAAAAAAAAAAGGTATACTTTGTCGCCAGCCTTCAGTTTCCCTTCATTATGCCCTGTTTGGTAAGGATTGAAGGGAAAGAAAATGTAGAATGATATGTGAGAAGAAAATTGTAAGTGTGTGATAGGTGGAACTGGAGGGAAAGGAAAAGGAAATTAGGAGGGGAAAAAAATAGCGTGGGCCTATATTCTTTTCTTGTCTCTCCAACTTTGGTTGAAAGCATCAAAACCATAGTGAAATTATGGTGTTATGTCTATTGTTACGGAAAACAGATATAAGATGATGGGTAAAATAATTATTTTATATATATATATATATAACTTTTCCACCTATCTTTTCTTTCTAGTAAACATCATATTTTCTTTCCTTCCAATTTTATTAAATAATTAGTCGGAAACGCGCGTGCCCGTGAGTATAACAAACACCACACCACTTGAAGCCTTTGTATATCCACATAAACATATCTTCAAAGATATATATATATATATATATATATATATAAAGATAAAAGATAAAAGAATATAACAATACAAAGGGGGATAACATTATACAAAGGAAAAAAGGAACAAAGAAAAAAAAAAGATGAAGATGAAAGAAAGAAAAATAAATGAAAAAAAACAGATAGAAAATGAGATAATGATACTTGTCACACTATTGATTAAAATATGCATCATTACTTGTATGTAAGTAATAGATAGATATAAAAGAAAATGATTTTCTTTTAAATCACTCTCATTTTCTCTCTTATATTTTCCCTCTATTTATATTTCTTTCCTCTTTACCAAACAGAGGCTAAATGAAAAGTTTGTTTTCCTTTTGGGAAATCTTACCGTATTTTACTACAATTATAGTAGTGTAAACAATATCTATCGTATATGACAATGACATTTAAATTTTATAATAATAAGAAAACGTTTGTTATTGTTTAAGAATATCAAATACCACCTTAATTGGTAGTTGGTATATGATATAGTTGTTTGCTTTTGTTGTTTTAATTTTCATTTTTTGCTCACTTAATTTTAGAAATTAATCTGAATGCAATTTCATATTTTTATACTCAAAATTATTAATCTTCAAACAAAAACCAAACACAACATTTCTAAGATAATTCTAAATTATTCTCATATTCACTTTCGTAATTAAGAAAAAATTATTTCAGTGAGTGTTTTACTTTTTCAACGTTATATTCTTGCTAAATAAAATACATGCTATTATGTCATTTTTATATTATAGAAACCCTCATTGGCAGAGGAATTAAGGAAGGTGCTTTCTTTTTCGTTTGTTACTTTTGTTTTCGGTGGACTTAATTCAACATGGTGTTTGGCGGCTCGATCTCGACTATGGTTTAGATATTTTTTTTAGTTATGAACAGTATAAAGCTCTCATATACTACAGCAATAATAAAAAAACCCTTCAATATAAAACTCTTACATGCTACAATAAAAACAATTTTAACTATTTTATCAAACACCTTACAAGTGCGTTGTTTACCTTTCTAAAAAATATAATAAAATAAAATAAAATAAAAAGGTCTATTGTTTAGTTCTCACATCACTCACCAACCACACCTCGGACACCACCCCTTCATCCTTTTTTCCTTTTTGTGGTAAAGACACCAGAGAAGTCTACATACTTCAAACCTCTGTGAGCGACTTAGATCCTCTGTCTAAAAAAGTCCCAAACTGTGTGCAACCAGTAAAAACATGCCACGGCAAAATCAAAATTTGACAACTAGTTAACACAACAATTCCGTCATTTTCTTTCCGTCTCTTCCCAGGTTGACCTTTTAATTACCCACGAGAGAGATTGAACAAAATAGCAGCAAAGACTGTGAAATGTCTCTCGGATTAAAAAACAAAATAGAGATTTTTAAGCGTTCGCATTCAATCCAAGAGTAAAAAAATCTTTGAAGTACTTGAAATTCCAAAAACATAGCGCAATTTAAGAAGAACAAAGCTGTCGTGGTCCTCGAACCCATTACCTATTGTCCTCCACATCTATGTCTGCAAGTTCATACACATAAATCACCTTTGTTTTGTTTTTGTCCAATCCCTTCAATTTGAATGGGCTTTTGCTTTTTAGTCTGAGGTCGTTAAAATAGAGGATTCAAATTATAGGAACATAAAATGGGCTACTTCTATGTTCAAATCTGACCGTAGAAGGTTAAGTATAGCTGGGTATTGGCTTTTAAAAAAAATGAAATTAAATAAAGAACTTGGTATAGCTTGTCGGCAGAGATGATGATGAGTTCTTCAGGAATTCCATGTTTATTGTTGAGATGCGTGAAAATTTTGCAAGCAATTGGAGAGAGAACGAGAGAGCAATCCGACTGACACGGCGAAGGGGAACGGCCTTTGAGGAACCACAGATTCGTTGACTCTTAGCCTTCATCCAGCGATGTAGCATGTTTTTACTGGTTGGACACATATTGGGACAGAGGTTTTGGACAGAGGATCTGACTCCCTCGCCAGCGCCCCGCAAGTCCACGTGCAGATTATTGGTTGGTTGCATCAACTAGAGACTCATCACGCATCGGTGTGTGAGTGTGCTGGCAAAATGTTAGTCTCACGGCTACTCATTATTTCTTTCATGATCAAGTGCTATTGTTCGACCAAAAGACGTGCTTATTGGAACTATAGCAATGACAATTTTTTTATTTTTTTTGGTAAATATAGCAATGACATTTATCATTGTTAATTTTGACCTACATGTCCAGTAATCGAAATTATGAAACCCTTGCGGAGTCCATAATTTTTTGTCGACACAAAACAAGCACTTGGGCCGCCAATTGTGGTAGAGTGCTTTTTTTTTTTTTTTTTTTGTTACGAAGAATGTTTGAAAATGTAACTAAGTTAAAATCAAAATATTATGCCATATTTTTATTTTATAATGTAAGCTGTGAGTATATTCTCACATTATAATAATCAAAACTAATAAATTGCAACAGATTTTCAAGAGAAAGTTATACTAGTTTGATTTTAGAAAGTATTCATTGAATAAATTACGACAATATAAAAAAAATAGTATCCTTGATTTATCGATTTTTAATTTAGTATAATTTTTTGGAGAAATTCCTCGAAAAAATCCATGACGAAAACAAAAGCCATCTTGCTATAATGATGTTTGCCTAATGTACAAAAATGATCTTAAAATAATCGTGAGTTTATTCCACACCAAATATTCAATTAGGTCGGATAATTTGCATTCTTTTGTTTTTCATTTATCAGAATTTTTAATATACGGACAATATCCATCCAAAATTAATATATATACACATATATTGGGAACAATGTGTGTTTCTAGATAATAAATTATGCATTTAAATTGCGCAAACATAAAAGCAATACGAGCACCTAACTGGTCAAGGACATTTCCAGTTGTTCCTACTTTAGATTTTTTTTTTCTTTTTCTTTTTTTTCACTCACTTACCGACTATAGAGTTCTAAAACACTTTTTCTTTTTTAATTAATAAAAAAGAAAAATTAAGCCTTCGGTTGGTGACCTCCATCACTCTTCCCCATCTCTCTCCCTTCACAAATTTGCAAACCAAAACGTGGACAAATCAATATCTCATCTATAACCTACTCACCAACTCCACCGCGCTATCCCCTCGAAAAAAATAATAATAATAAAAGTTATACCACACTCACGTTATATATACAAAACCCAACCAAACTCTTTTACAAAAAACTGTCCCACTTTCCCTCATAAACCATTTGTAACACCACGAAGTTAATTAAGTGTAATTAGAATGCTAAATGGTTAATTAGTGTGCCATGATGAGTGTTTTGAACCTAATTTGATTATTTTGTGAAAATTTAGAAACCTTGCATTGTTTTACTCTTTTAATAATTTTTAATTGTTCTAAATTGTTTTTAATTATTAATTTAAGTTTTAACAAAAGTAATTTGATTTGAAAACAGTGTGTAGTTGCACACAGTCTTGTGCAACTAATTTTTCTCCTCTTTTCTATTTATTCCATTTCTTCCTCTCTCTCCTCATTTTTCACTCTCACTCTCTCTCTCCTCTCTCTCGCTCACCTCTCTCGTCTCTCTCTCGGTTCTCTCTTCCCCTCTCGTTTTCTCTCTTTAAATTTTGAAACAAAATTCGTTTTCAAGCTTCGGGTTAGAAGATTGAAGGCTCGGGAACAAGATTCAACAACAAAAACATCGTTTTCAAGCTTCGATTCGAGGTTAGTTTTTAAAATTCAAAAGTTTTTCAATTTTTCAAATTTTCTTACATTTTGAGATCTAAGCAATTTTGAGCTTA
>CAMOHE010054154.1:0-17157 GCA_946598075.1 Artocarpus hirsutus | reverse complement strand
CCCATGCGTAGATCTTTCAAATGAAAAGAAGTGGGAAAGAATTCAATGGAAGTATTATTAGATTGACAAAACTAAGAAATAAGGACAAGATTCTTTTTCATAGAATGACCACAAAGGACTTTTTCTAAAGAAAGAGTTTTAATGGGTGTAGAAAGTTGTAATCGTGTTTTCTTAATCTTAATGCTTAGATCCGTGGAAAACTAGATAAATATGCCACATGCATGTATAAAAGTAATTCTAAAAACATCTTCATAATTAAAAATACAAATCATAAATTATCGTTAATTTAATTAATAACTAGATTTATCAATAGTGTCAAAAATACATATTTTATTACATAAAAAAGACAATTCTTTTCTATAAGAATGGAAAAATATATATATTTTAACCATTAAATTTATAAAAATAATAACTTTGATTAAATTTAACATTTTTAAAACGTTTTAGCCTGGTGGGAATTTTACCAAGAAAGTCCGCTGCCAAAAACAAACTGTGAAAGAAAAACTTTTTAAGTCCGATCGACGGTTACCCTGTCCAATCAAACTTATTTCTTCACTGTTTTTGCATTAAATTTGCGATGTAGCTTGCTCTCATTTACCGAAAAGAAACACACAGAGACACACCAAGCGCCAAGCCCCAAGCCTCAAGCCCATAAAACATAAAAATAAAAAATAAAAAAATAAAAAACAGAAACAAAAACCAAACATTTCGATCCCATTTGATATTATTTTGAAAATTTTTTAAAATATTTTTGTATGTTTTTTAGAACAAAAATTTTAAAAACACTTTTAAAATAATTTTTAAAAAATGTTTATGTTTAAAACAAAATTATTTTATCTATTTTAAATACATAATTGGAGGTGCCGCCCCCCCCCTCTTTCTCTCTCTAGGATGCTTTCATTAGTCGGCTGCTTTGCCGGCGGCTTGTCGCACGTGTGTCATTCATCCACACCTGAAATTGACACCGTGGGACCCTCTAAGACGGTCTCAAATTTTCTAGTCAACCTTTTTGGCCTTTTCCGCCGCTTATCTTAAATTAAATGCAGACGACGTCATCTCTTCGTAGGAAAATTAGAATCCTGCGGTTGTGAACCACTCCACGTTAGGCGTGTGTGTCGGCAGGGAATGAACTCGACGGATGTGCTTTTCTTCCCTTTTTTTTTTCATAGGATAAGCTACGCGACGGCTTGTGAGTTATATCTAAATTACAAAGATAAGTTTTACATTAAAATTAATCACATTAACACGTTTTTATTTTTCAAAAAGTTATAAAAATGCCTTTTTTTTTTTTTTTGTTAGTTGATTGTTAAAGTTGATCATAATTGACTATTAGTTTTGTTTAAAATACCTAAAGTATCACTATATTTAGTTAAAAGTGTTATTAAATTAATTATAGAGTTAAAAATAACGTCCTTACTTGACATTAAAAAACATGTTTAATTAAGTTTTACACACCTATAAGTACAAATTTCACTCTAATTGAGTGTTTGGTAGGGTGGTGAGAATTGTTGATCAGAACTGTTTTTGCTATAGATGTGTGAGCTTTGTATTGTAGCGATTTTTTTATTGTTACTTGACATGTGAGAGCTTTATACTGTTTATAATTAAAAAAGTAGTATGGATCACTTTTACCAAACGCAAAATAAATGTCTTAGTTTTAATAAAAATTCAACCTATAACAAAATTAAAAAAAATAAAAAATACTTCGTATAAAAAATAGCATGAAACATAAAAATATATCTAAGACAAAATAGCATTATATTACCTAACTAGATCTTACTAAATTAGCTATTGTTAGCTAGTTAAAATTAAAAAAGTACTTTATTATAAAAAATTTCTTTTCCCCACTCTCGATCTTTCTTTTTGGAGAACACAAAAGTAGGGCGGCGTTGTTGGAGTGCCAATGAAAAGGGTCGCAACGAGGCTGGGAGGGCGATAAGGCAATGGAGTTTGAGTATTTTTGGGGGACGATTTGGACGAGATTGATGGGGTGGGCGAGTTGAGTGTTGGTGGGGGTTGCTAACAATAGTGGTTTTTTTTTATATAAATCAATGGCTGGGATTTAATTATTTAGATTAATTGTTGAGAATAAGCGAGGTAATTTTGTCATTTGAAGCAAAAAAATTAATAGAGTTAAGTTAAGAGGATGTTAGTGTGATTAGTTTTGGTGTATGGGGTATCTATGTAATTAGTGTAATAACATATGATGTGTTGGTGTAATTTATCCTTTTACACACAAGAGATGTCAGTGTAATTTATCCTTTTATATATTTACTTTGGGCATTTCTTCTGTGGGCGTGGCATACAATTTAAAACCGTTAAATTTGATCAAAGTTATCTTAAGATAAATGTCCATTGATAGGTGCCTTTTTTTTTAGTTCCACTAAAGAAATTGCTATTTATTTTTGGTTTCCTACATGTATTTTAAGTTAATAAAGAATATGCCTTTAGTTTTCATCTCATCAAATATATATTTTCACATTAAATTTAATGTACAAATCTATCCTTATATTGGTCAAACGATATTTTTAAGTTTTATAACGAGCAAGCTATCCTAAATAAAATGAGGGAAAAAAAACTAAAACTTTCAAAAATATTAAGAAAAAATGACAAAATCATACAAAAAACCATACCCTGACATCCATGACTCCGCCCAACGGCCACCACTTGGCAAAGTGCCATTGTTGTGCCTCGTCGTCCCTGTATGCTCTACTGCTTGCCCATCTTCCTGCAGCGATCCTAGTGGCATGCTCTCCCTATGGCGAGAACCATCCTACTGCCCATCTTTGTCATGTGGGTGTTCCCTCCCTTGATTCTCAGCAACGACGCCTATAGCTTGACCATTAAGATTGAGGCGTGTGATGGGTGAGGTGGAGGCATGGATAGGCTTAGGCATGGGGTCAGTGAGATAAGGGCAATGATATAGTGGTGAGTTAGGGTTTGTCTAAGTTTACAGTTTTTTTTAAGGTATTTTAAATATTTTTAAGGTTAAAATCTAAAGTTGATTCTGAAATATATAGATTTGTGTATTGAATAAAATTTGAAGGTATACGTTCATCAAACAAAAATGGTGTAAAAATATTAAATACTTCTAACTTTTGAGTACAACTATAAATAGTTCACTTTTTTCTTTCATCATTCAATCCTTGTTGTCTTCTTTTTTTTTTTTTTGCATTAATACACATATATCCCTGTGGTTTATCCGAAGTTTTTTCTCAACATTATAATAGGTTGGAAACTAAAGTTGGACAAAAGTTATCCATTAAATATTTAGGTTTAATCTTAGAAATAGTCTATGAGGTTTACCCTCAATCTCACTTTAGTCCATGACATTTAAAACGTCAAAGATTAGAATGGAATTGAGGATTTAACATAAATATTTAACACCTAATTCACAGGTTAACTGAAACTAGAATAAAGTAATAGATTAAATACCAAAGTAGAATTTTTAAATATAAAGGCCTAATGTAGGACTAAAAGTGAATTCTAAATCCTCATGTTTATTTGCATTTATAAAAATAATTGATGTTGATATAATTTCTAGCAAAAAAACAACATTTTGATATAATTTTGGGTCTAAAATGGTGAATTATTTTGATTTGATTTCGCATCTAAAAATATGTTCATCTCCCTTGAAGAAAACATATAAGATGTTTGCAAATCGGTTTGAACTAAAAAATTAGTTCAAAAACTGTAACATGTAAAAGCGTTATATTATAACAACTTTTTGTTTTATACTGTAACATGTGAGACTTTACACTATTATTGGTTCGAACTAATATGCTAAACAGAAGTGTATTTTTAAGTTTTATTGATTTATTACTGTTGAGGTTTCTATTTAATTTGAATTTTTTCAATAATATCTTTACACAAAACTTGCTTATTTATGTATTTTTTCAATACCTATCGTGTCTTATGTAAAGATGAGACTTCATGAATCTTGATCAACCTTTTGTTTTCGTTATTCAGCACACAAAAAAAAAAAAAAAAAGAAAAGGACTTTTGTTTTCCTTAAATAAGTTGTATTGAAATATCTTGATTCAAAAAAATTAGAAAACTTTTGGATTAAGTTGTTATAATGTGAATGAAAGTACGAGTAATGTTTTTACAGTCAAATCATGTAGTCACGATTTCGCTTATTTTTCAAATGCTATACTCTGAGCCTTTCTTTTTGACTACTTCGCATTAGCGTCTTGTCTTATCTGTTACACGACCAGAAAATGGAAAAGCTGGCTCAGAAAAAAACATTAATGACCTAAATGGTTCATTCACATCAGACCATGTTTGCGAAGGACCAAAGAAGTTTGTTAGCATATTTAAAAAAAAAAAAAAGTAATTTTTTTTAGCGGCCAAAACAAAATAAGCATGTAATATATACAATCAAATATCAGACCTTTGAAACATTAATTTAACTGCTTAATAAGCCTTCACTACCTCTGGGAAAGAGATCTCCCCACGATAAAAATTACAACTTAAAAAAAACCAGATAAAACAACGATAATTGGAGAAGCTACAGGGAAACCCAAAATTAGAGAAGTCGAAATTAGTACCAAGAGGGTGCCAAGTGACCAAATCACACAAGACAACAATGCCCATTTGGCAAACTATGAGCTACAATATTCTTGCAATAAAAAAAAAAAAAACAGGCATGAAAAGAAATCGCGAGCCAAATTCATTGGCTTTAATCAAGGTCTGAAGATCAATATTTTTATTGACATTTTAAAGAAATTTTTAGAGTTTTTAAAAAGTACATAATGTGATATCTTTGCAAAATATTTGTAGATGAAAATTGTGAACATATCTGTAACTATTATATTTTTACAAAAATATTGATTTTTCATGAAAAATACAATGTTGAGTTACAAAATATTGTAAAAATTACAATAATTTTGTGGACATATTCAATGCCCTCAAAAATTATATAAAAAATTATTTCAAATTTCATATTTAATTCCTATCAATGCTTAATCTAAACAGGTACTCAAATTTTTAAATACAGGTGTTTGATGTAATGATAAAAACTATTAGTTAAAGTTATTTTTATTAAAAAATGTATTAAGACTAGTTTGTAAAGAAGACAAAAATCATTCTATGAAATATGGAATTTAATAAAGGTTCTATCCATATTATAAAAAATCAATTTTTTGGATAATCATTTGTTTTAGGTTCAAAGTGAGCTTTCACGTGTAAATTACCACGACCTCTTTTAATTTGATTTTCTAAGTAACTCCTCTATATATACGACTGGCCTTTAGGCTTTAGTCAATTAAATACCATTTTTAATGTTGGCTTAATTTTTTATGAACACCTTTCTGTGTTGATTAGAACTTTTAGAAAATGTTTCTTTTTTCTTTTTCTTTTTTGAATTGTACTTGTCCCACAACTTTGTTTTACATTCTCTAGAGGCTTAAAATTGAAATTAAGCAAATTGAACAAGAAATCATTGGTCTTTGTATGTTGACTTCCCTCCCCAACACACCACCAAAAAAAAATCGTTAAACACAGTTTTCATTTATTAAATCCTATGAAAATGTAGTAAATAACAAAAACATGACAATTAACGAAATCTAATAAAAATATGAAGATTCAAAATTACGTAACATAAAATATTTTTACCTTATCCTACCATACGAAACTTGTCGTTTCTAAAATTTGTTTTTTTTTTTTTTTTTTTTTTGGTAATATAGGTTAATTTTAAATTTAACTCTCAAACATTAAGATTCTCCTACTTGAGCTTATCAAAAGTTATAACATTACACTTTCATGAATAAAATGTTAATTTTTTAATAATTTAAACATGTTGAGTTACGTCCTTATTTATAAAAGACAATATAGAAAACAGATGACGATACAAGGAGAGGTGACACTTATGTTTAGAGCAAGAATTTAGAGTTGTAATTTTGATTTTGTATTTTCAAATTCCCAAACTATTTTGTTTAAATTTATTGTATTTCGCTTTATCAAGTAGACACATGACAAATGCCTGTTCAAAACCGATAAAAAGAAGGACGTTTCATTGTCAGAAGTACATTTCATAAATCAATTTTGAGTAATTTTAAATTATATATATCGTCAAATTGATGACAGAGATCATGGACGGATCAATTGTTTTCTGCCATGTGTCAGCATGCCTTGTTAGGAATTCAGGGCGTCCACTATATGCAAAGCAGAGAATTACTTCTCCATCGAATAAATATGATAATGAGAACCCCAATGGGAATACAAATTCAATAACGGCTTTATATTTTATACCTTTTTATGACAATATTTTATACCTTTTTATGGAAAGACAATCGTTTCTATTTTTTCTCCATCCAAAAAAATAAAAAATAGAAAAAAATGTATGGTAGCTGTGTATATAATTTATTATATATATATATATATATAATATGCATATCAATTTCCTGGCCAAGGCGTTGTTGGTCTTGAACGTGTGTCTGATCAATAGAGGAAGTTTCTATTATAAATTCCAAACAAATCACTCACTTTGTTCTCATTCTCAACTTCCCTCTACCCCTTGTTTCCCTGGTCCAAGGAGATCAACATTCTCTACAAACAAAACAAGATAGAGAGAGAAGGGAGAGATAAGAGAAGAAAGATCATCACCAAATCAAGAAAAAGATATGGAAGAGACAAAGTCGAGGTTCCAGAGGATTTGTGTCTTTTGTGGAAGCAGTTCAGGAAAGAAAGCTAGCTACCAGGAAGCTGCTGTTGAACTCGGAAAAGAACTGGTATTATTTGACAACTACTTCTCTTTTTTTAAGTCATATTTTGATTTTCACTAACTTTCCCATATTTCCTTTTTCTTTTTTTTTCCCCTTTCCTTTTCTTGCCTTTTAAACCCATATCTTTATTTTTTTTCTACATGATTTTCTTCCATATTTATGTGAATTCATACACAATTCTAATTTTTTTTGCTTAGTTTTCACACATATCAAAAATGGCAGTTTACTTTTTTTTTTCTTCTCTTAACAATTTTTCTACTTCTTCGTTGTTGATCATTTGCCAACATAGAAAGTTTGGAAACTTTTTGTGACTGGTCATGCAACTTCTCCTTTAGTTTACATATATTATATATGTGTATATTATATTTATTTATTTATTTATTTGCCAAATTCTTTCTAATATGTACACAAAAGGATTGCATCCTCAATTTGTCACAAAAAAAAAGTGAGCTAATCCATTGTGTAGAATTCCACACAAAAAATGAATATTATGCCACACTTTTTTTTTTCTTTTTTCTTTTTTTTTTTTCTAATACGTTATTCCAAAGACCCTAATGCCAAGAGAGGTACAATATTCAAATTTACAGTTTTAAGTCATACTCCCTTTATAAATACTTGGATATAAGTACCATCTTATTTCATTCAAACACTTAAACATCAAGCTTTCACATGGAGCATGTTTCATGTTATTCAACTGTAATAATTGACAGTACTTAAATAAAAATTATTTTCCGTTCCTTTCAACAAAACTGTATCAGAACTGTGATTATACTAATAATAACGCTCACTCGGAATAAGTAATTATAATATTAATTAAGAAAAAGAAAATAAATAATTATTTTTTTCCAGTGTTCCCTTGTCTCCATGTGAAGTGGTGCCATCATACGTGTATTTATTTGCCTTGCTTCTCAAGTACACGGCTATTATTATTATTATTATTATTATTATTATGTTTTTTTTAATGATTTCTAAGTTTTTTAGCCATAACAATTAGAAGGCAAAGTTTGACGGGTCATAGGAGCTAAGAAAATCTCTGTGAGCGGGATGGGTATAATGTTAAGAGAAGTTGTCATGTACACATATAGCTATATGGCATGGGGGCTTAGAATCATTGCATGTGATATTTAATTCCAAATCACATGGAAAAAGATTAGTATAAGATGTACTAATATGATATTGTAAATTATTTTCTCATTTTAATACTAATTATATATTAATAAAATGTCTAAGAAACCGGTTTGAACTAAAAATATGATTCAAAATTGTAATAGTAGACTTTTATTGTAGATGCATTTTCATATGTTGTAATGGTTGGAACTCAGCCAACACAAGCTAAAATGGGGATAGATATTAATTTATATTGGTTTTTATTTTATTGGGCTTGCAGGTGGGGCTTTTGAATGTTGATGGGTTCTATAATTCGTTGTGTCGTTTATAGACAAGGCCGTCGATGAAGGCTTCATCTCGCCAACTGCACGTCGCATTATCGTTTCTGCTCCAACAGCCAAACAATTGGTCAGACTTCTTGAGGTACTAATTAACCATATTCTATATATATTATGATCTTCTTCTTTTTCTAATAATTTTTTTAAAAAAATATAGTATATATACAATCGAAGAAAATTGTTCATTGGTGCCACCCTTGGAAGGATTATGAAAACCCATTATGGATTAATTTATGAGGAGAATTATGTGTTTAGGTATAGCCACTATGAATGTAACCTTAAGGTCCCACTCGCTTCTTAAATATTATATTATGTACATATAGTTGGCGACTTGGTGTTTCTAGAGCAAGACCTATTCTATATTACTTTAGTTTATTAATGCCCTTTTAAGTTTTAAATGATTTAATGTTGCAATTATTTTAGTTGTATTAAGAATTATTATTTTTGATACACGGGCTTACTTAATTTTTGTATTAATTAATTAATATTAAATAATCAGGAATACGTGCCGGAGTATGACGAGGTAACATCCAAGTTGGTGTGGGAAGAGATGGACAGACTAAATTATGTGCCGAGTCAGAAGTTGCCACATAGTATAATTATGGGATGCGCATGTTACATGAATTATACATGTCGTTTTTGGGTCTCACGTACTTTCTACAGTTCTATACATATATATATATATATATAGCTATATTATATTATATATACGGGCTTGTCTGACACGGTAGTCTTTGCAGGTAGGAAATTCGGGGTTTCCTTTTTTTTTTTTTTTTTGTAGCTGAGCTAGCAAGTCTCTTTGTCGAAGTTTCTGATATATATATATATATGTCCCAGGGAAAAAAAATCAAATGCTTATGTAACTTTTCTTTTGTGAAACTGTGAATGAATCAATATTCAAAATAAGCTTTTTGCATTTTCCTTTCTTTTAACATTTTCATAATGCAATTTGCAAAATACATAATTGGTTACTTTTTGCTCTCTTTGGTACTTCAATCTCTAATAGTTTAATTGCACGTATCGATGGAATCTGACAATTGAGATTTCAAATAAGCATTTTAGGGTATTTTTATATTTAAAGAAATGATATCGTCATATATGAGATTGCCAAATGTCGGGAGTTTCTCTATTCAATCCTTTTCCTTCTTGTTGTTAGATATGTCGTTTGTACATAGATTAACAAATACTACAGTGTGCCGGTTTTAGTACTTCTCTTTCAAGTATTGGTCAAATTTTAACCAATTAATCAAAAGGAGCTCTTTTCTTAAGGAAGAAAGTAACGTTGCTTTGTGGAAAAACCATTCCCAAAGCCAAAAGAAATGGAAAATCCGTTACTTGGATTTACATGTCTCTAGAATGTTCACTTCCACGCAAATGTGCTTCACCTATATATAATTCCTTTTAAAAATATATATGTTTCAATTTTCAAAGACATAAGCTTTCCACCGATTACTTGCAAATATGAAAAACCTAATTCTCCAAGTAGGAAATTAAAATCCAAAACGACTTTTCATTGGCCAAAAAAATTTAAAAAATTCCTAAAACGACTCAAAAGAAAAAGAAAAAAGGGTTTAATTTCTTCCACATGTCAAGCCATTTTATGACCGAGACCTTTGCCACAAACAACGCTAGTACAATCTGCTAGTAGCCAAAAAATCAATAATAACGAACAAATTCTAATCTTAATTTCTTAATTTCAAGCTAGAGACAGAATTTTTGTGTACTTTGTTGTGTCACATATAGTCATCAATAGAATAAATAGATAAGGTTCAAACATCAGAGAAAATAATTTTAAGAGGAGAAAAGAGACGAGAGAAGAAACTGAGAAAAGTAATTTGTGGCTTTTATTGCATTGACAAGCATTACAATTGAAATCGAAACACATAGGATCATAATTGTAAATTAAAGTTCGAAACAATGTGCTTAAGAATTGAAGACGACAGATGACCTAGACAATGATGCCACTTGGACAAAGCGGTCTTGACATTTTAAAAGGCAATTAAAGGAGAAGACTGACAAGAGAATCTAGCCATTCATACACACCATCTTTAGTTGACCTTGCAAAAGAATTGCCCATGCGTAGATCTTTCAAATGAAAAGAAGTGGGAAAGAATTCAATGGAAGTATTATTAGATTGACAAAACTGCACCAGGGATACAGAATCAGTGTGGGTACTGTAAGGGCTTACGCGATTGCTAATCACAATGTCATCAGGACGATCATAACAAGTATGAAGAGAGGGATTGCTCAAGTCGGTGGTGACATGGTGTGATGCTTCACTATTGAGAAGCCAACATGGTTTGCTGACTGTGGTAATGGTGGCAACATTAGCCCTAGGATGCCATTAGGTTGGTGAATGCTAAGGCAGGCAATATGAGTTACGACACGACGACATGACATGAACCTTACACGAATTTTTGTAGGTTAGTGTCAAAAAAAATAACCCCAGGTCAGTTTAGTATCAACCTAAAACTGATCCGTCTAAAAATAAGTTGGGTTCGGGTCAACCCGCCTAACTCTAAATTGACCCATAACTAACCCGTTTATATTTATTTAGATATTTTTTATATTATTATTATATATCAGATCAGATATAGACAATTATATAACCCAAAACATTAAAACCTTACCTCTCACTTTAAAGGACAAATCAATTCCGTTATCTATCCTTGCCATGATGGCTCATGACATTTTAAGCATTCTAGTATCAACAGTTGCATCAGAATCTATATTTGTAACGGCATCAACAGTTGCTATGATGGTTTATGATATGATTTGGACTTGTCGGATGTTTTTTAAATTTTAAAACTGGACTTTCTTGTTGTTGTGGTATGAAACTCATCTAATTTTATGTTTGTTTTTATGTTATATATATATATATATATATATATATATTAGTATAAACGGGTCATAGGCGGGTTGCAGGTCACTGTCAGGTTATGGGTCAAATATGGGTTATGGGTTGTTGTTTTTTGACATTACACATAAGGAACAGTTTGGTACGAGTCGTGTTAGGGTTGAGAATTTTCAACCCGTTTGTGTCACGGGTCATATTAGTATCGACCTAATTTTTATAAAAATTGACCCCAACCAGACACTAACTGGACCCGTTGACCTGATTTGCCACCCTTAGTGAGTGCAGTTGCCAAGACAGAGAGAGACGAGTTGTCGGATTTGAAGTTGGAGTCGACAGCAATAAGCAAAACTATAATTACCCTATTTATGTGGTCATTACTTAACTATATAATCTTAATACTTAAACATATTTTAACATGAGGTACTTATATTTACAGAATAATTTTAAAAAAAACATAATTATTTTATTTTAAATAAATTTAAAGCGTAATATAATTTCTTGAAACTTATTTTTTAAAAAACTACTATAACAATTTATTAAAATTAATCTTAAAAAGCTAGCGTGATAATTTTCTTAAAAATTATTCTTTTAATACTTTTCTTAATTTAAAATGGTACTTTAGAAACATTTTTAAAACTAATTATTACTATAATTTCTCATTAGAAATTTACATGTATTTGTTGCATTTTCCATTGCAACATCTATATATGTTTGTATTTCTTGTTCAAAGTCTTAAAACCCTTTTCTTAAAAAAAAAAAAAATTCTAAGGTCGAATGATTACAACCTTGGTCTCTAAAGCTTATTACATAATACTACTTAATTTTTTATACATACAAAATTTTATAAAAGAAAACATCATGTGGAAAATACATTTTTGTATGAATGGTATCTATTCCCATCTCCATCATTCGTCCGCCACTCACCGCTACCTATTCAAATGATGCTGGCAGGTTCCTTACCTATAGCATAAACACACTCAAATGAGCTTTCGCCTAGCAAGTAGAAAGTTCAACATGCAAAACAAATTAGATCATTTAATAAAACTATGTATGATCATTTTATGCTTGCTTATTGACTCGTTTTATGCTTAATTAATTAAGCTTTATCTTATTTTACTGTTTGGACCTGGGTGATCATACTGCATACATCATACATTATTCATGAGCATATTCACTATGCTCTTAAAACATTTAACAAATTTTTGAGTATAAACATAAGCTCACAAAATTTGTACTTAAATTACTTAATATAATCCCTTAATTATTGTATTTATAATACACTAGAAATGCTCGGGTGTCATATGACATAGGTGTTGGCAAGAACAATCTGCACATCAAGAAAGATGGTGGATGAAAAGAGAATGAGAGAGGGTGAGAGGGAAACAACTATCGCACCAAAAATCAATTTGCCTTGACGAAGCCATGTGTGATATGTTGGATTTGGAGAAGTGATGCCGTTGGCTTTGACAGTGGCCGGAGGAGGAGGACGAGAGCTGTCAATGAATTTTTGTAGGTCAGAACCAATAAGAATAGCTTCCATCTGAAGCTTCCATGAAAGATAATTTATGGAGGTGAGTTTGACAGTGTTGTTTACATGAATTACCGTCAATAGTTTGTTCGGCTCTTGTATATTCGAAATGGTGCCTAGAGAATTACCAGCAGACATCAGGGAGGTGGAACCGACGGTGGTTGTGGGCGAAAGTCGTGGCAAAGCTGGTGGTGTTGGCGACAGCAACGGATGGAGGGCACTGTGGCGAAGAGGCAGGTGTCTAGCAACAACAAGGCATGGTGGTAAGTGGGCAGTATTAAATTGCTAGAAACAGGTACTTCATATATATATTTATTGGACAGAAGTATAACAGAGTATGACATGTAGTACGGTGATAAGGCTTGTTTATAATGTGGTTGTTGGTTGAAGGATCAAATTCAAGCACCTACAAATTTGGGTGGGTGAAGGGAACTGCTACAGGGAAGGGGTGGACCGGTGGCAGCGGCCGGTTGGTGGGCAGCGGTGGTTTAGTGGTGATCTCAAGAAGATGGCTAGAAACTTATCAAGATAATCTAGAATCCCAATATTTTATATTCTCTTTTGTTTCTAAATGTAAATTGAAGATCAGTAAAAGTCCTTATTTTTTGCAGCATTAAATAATCATATCAATAATTTTTATAGGAAAAGGAAGTCACTTTTTGGCCCTTTTAAAGAATTTATAATTGTGTTATAACGTTTGTGTAGGGTTACATAATACCAACATTTTTTTTTTTTTTTTTTTGGTGCCTGTTTTCGGTGATTTTGGGTTTGACCACTTGGGCAACTTGGAGAGGTTCAAGGAATGTGAACTGATCCACTGCAGATAGGCCATGGTCTTACATATTTCACCGCACCAAGCTCGTAAGAAGTTATTATTTTTAAGCATTTTTCTATCTTCAACTATTGGGGTTTACAGAAGCCTTGGGTTCGGGAAATCGGTAAAGGCCCAAGAAGGGGCAGCAATTCTAGGAGGTTCCCCACGTATGGCAGCATTTCTAGGAGGCCCAACCACAGACGTGGGGAACTCTGTCCACTAATCTTGGCCATTAAGTTCCCGTGTTGATTAGGCTGCATACCAGCATTGAAGTAGTTATTAATATGTACTATTTTGAGCAAAAGGTTAGACTTAAATTCTTTACAAAAGCGATAAGTTTGAACCTATTAAACTTTTCAAAAGTGGTGTTCTCCTAAGGCCCGTTTAGCAGATATTTTTATTGTACTTTTAGTGAATAGAAACACAAAATGAATGTTTGAAACTATACTTTTAAACCGGCTTCAAAATGGTTATAAATGTTTTTAACAAGTAATAAAAATATTATAATGAAGTTTATATTGCTTAATTAAAACTTTGGTATAAATTTCAAAGTTAAGATATGTTTTTTTTTTTTTTTTTGTTTTTGAGAAACCAAATGTGGCTTTGATTGGAAGAGAACCAATTAACGGATTATCTAAACACTTTTAAAAACAACTTTTTCACTCAAAAAACTAAAAATACCATCGAGAAAGCTCTTCCAAACAAGTCTTAAATCACTCAAAAGCTCCTCTCCATTTTTTTCTATGTAGAGCACCAGAGGAGCATGGAAAAGGGCCTAGAAAAGAAAACGCACCTTGCTGGGGTTTTTGACCCATTGGGCCACTCCAAGTGCCGAAGGTCATGGTGCCCCAAGTCAAAGGAGATAAAACATGGCCAGTGCCCATTTGGCTTAAATTGTCAAAAATGGTCAGAGATCTTTTGTTATTTTCATTCAAAATCTTACATTTTATCCTTTGTAAAATGTTTTGATCTTAGAGCTAAATCGGATACATATGAGTGTTATAACTTGTACGTTGATTTTAAAGTAAACATTTGTATGACAAGCTTTTGTTTCAAACTTTTCTGATTTCTCTTCTCCATTGTATTATATTTTACAGCTTTTATGGAGTCTAATTTTAATTTCAATCACTAATAGGGTATTTGATAGAATGGTTGGAACTGAAAATATTGGTTTGAAAATTGTAACATGTGAGAGCTTTACATTATAATAATTTTTTGCTTTTTAGTCGTTGAGAATTTTACACTGTTTATTGGTCTAAACCATCGGTTTCAATCAAGATGCCAAACAGGGATTAAAACTTCCTGAATCAATGTTGGTCAAGTTGTTGGAGCTATAGTGGTGAGATTCGTTTTGATCACCACAATGATCTGTAATCAAATTTTCCTGAAACAGAACATTCTTACAACAACAAGAATAAGAGCTTGCTTTGGATCAAGTGAAAATATAAATGACCATTGCACAAGGACAACCTGAAGGGAAATATAGTAAAATTCTTTCATAAGGTTGAGGGAATCTAGCCTTTACTTGGCATCGCTTTCGGTTTTTACCAAAACCAAGGATAAAACATATAGGGGATCGGTCCATGCTCTTGTCAACAATCTCTCAAAGTTTATGCATGTCAAACATTTGACAATTTCAGAGAACTAGATACAGACGTTAAGAATCCAACTCTGACGGACAAGAGAGCGAGCCATGAGGCGGTCCATCTTCCTAGCTAGGTTACCTGCCAATGATATTACAGCTGCTGACTTTATCGCCTCTGGTACTTCATAGCAACATAGAAGCTGACATCATTAACAACGCCATAGTTCATGAAGCATATGGCTGCGGTAGCTAAACCTAACACACTTGCTTGCTCTTTTGGCTAGACAGACTACTCCAAAGTCCAAAGTAACAAGTTTTTGAATGGCCGTTTATTAATAGTAATTCTCAGTCATATGGATTAATTCAGCTCATCCTTGTGATATGTTCCTAACATGCTAACACAACACCTTGGTCAATTTAGTTTGTTCTAATATGCTTAATAATTGCCTAATATCGTTTGATCTAGTGGTACTAAATTTAGGTGGGGCTTAAAAAGCGTGGTCCAAAATAAAAGGTGCACCTCTACCACCTAATAGCTGAAGGTTTAATTAGAATTGTTGTACTAACAATGGTAACCAAAATTCATGATTTCTCATGGAGTTGTATAAGTTAAGGGAAAGCATAGACACAAGAGCATTGGAAAAAATACATACACAAATTTATGCAGATACCCTCTGCTTGCAAACTCTGGAAACTTTTCCTTTCCTCTGGTTCATCTTGTACACATGTATTATCTCCAGGCTCAATTCATAACAAAGTAAAAAATAAAATAAAATAAAAAAGACAAAATCAAATCCCTTCTATATTATTCACTAGAGAACAGGAACAATGCTCTAACATAGGAAACTAGGCTTAAGCAGTTCAGAATACCAATTGGAAGTTTGCAGGACTATCATCCAGTTGCTTCTCGTCTTCTATATCTACCTCTAATATTTCCTGAAACCCAAAAAAAAGTTTAACACATTCCCAAAATCAAAACCAAAATAAAATTGAAAAGGGAAGAAAAATAAGTGGACTCACGGGGATCCTCTGCTTGAGATAATTACCGAGTCTGGCAAGAACTGTGCTACGTTTGTGCCAAAACCGACCTTTCAGACCAATCTTCACAAATGGTCCATCCAATTCAGCAAGTTCAACTTGTCCTATCAACCCAAAAAAAAAAAAACAAGGGGCAGAGTCAAAAAAGTTAATAAAAAAAAGAAATGAGCGTGACTGAACTAATAAGACGAAATATATATATATATATATATGTATTACCTGTAATGCCAACAGAGTCGTCAAAGAGCTGTGAGAGCTCGACGCGAGCGTCTACAAGAACTAGTCTGATGTTATCTTCTGTAAGGTCGAGAGGTTGTGGCTGAGAAGGAGATGATGCTGATATGGTCCACACTCTCTTACTATTACGACATGTCGTTAATGTGGGTGTTCTGCTGCTAGCTAAGCTCGATCTTGGAGGCTTCAGGCTTTGGGGTTTCGAGATGGGATTACAATTGCAGTGAAGGAATGGTGATGGGGTTGGTGGAAATGTGTTGTGGTGGTAAAGAAGAAGCCCCTCTGTCCACGTTCTTTCTTTTTCTTGTTGCCACTTTTGTGCAGAGTTTTGGGGACGGCAATGGAGTGGATAAAGACCATAGGGAATTTTCTTCCCTATGAATAAATTAAAAAAAAAGGACAAAAAGAGAGACTTATCATGCATACAACATGGATTTTAACATCAAATTATATCAAAATCACAGAAGCCAAAAAATTTGATAAAATTTTAGAAGGTTCCTACAGTAGGTGCTGAAAAAATAACCTATGGATTTGCATCTTTTTTTTATCATTAAATCTGTCAAAACAAATATGATTTTGATTAGATCTAACATTTAACATATAACAAAATTGTCTTAAAAATTATTGGGCAACATTCACAGCTAAGTTGTGTCGTTCAAAATTACTTCTCGAGTTCTGACCCTTTTTCCCTCTTTGAAGATAATTTTACGTTGTGTATATTGATTTCATTTCAAGTATTCATTTCTGACCTTTTTTGGTCTTTTAGAAGCTTTAAATTTGGCTTTGGTGCGGACAAACAAGAAGAAAACTAGGGCCAAGCTAAGTTAGAATCTACATAAAAACATGTAGACTTCTTTCTACCACAAAAAGAAAGGAGGAAGAAGAAAAAGAATAAGGTACAGTTAAATCCCATATTTCACGGTAGAATTAA
>CAMOHE010054153.1:89556-102891 GCA_946598075.1 Artocarpus hirsutus | reverse complement strand
AAAAACTTGGAGCCAGGCCTCAAGAAAAAGGGGAGGGAGGGGAGTTATAGTTCTATTGCCCTAGTATGTTTCCTTTTGTGTTCGCCAATAAAACTATAACACTTCGTTTAAAGTTGTAAAACCCAATTATTAGATGATGATAGGATATTTCATATGTATTTTTGATGATGTGTAGTATTTTATAATTTATATTACTTAACATATTATATTAAAATATATAATACATCCTTTCACAACGCATATAAATTAAAGCATATTATACGAGAAAGAAAACATGCATAATTTTAGAAATTTTTTAATTTCTTAATGAGCGGAGGATTATCGTTATCATGTGTGTGTGTGTGTATACTTGATACGCAACTCACCAAATTATTTAACAAATTATTGCTCATGATATATTTATTGTCACATAATTTGATATGCACTTTTTTTTTCTCGAGGAAATGAGGAATATATAATACATTCGAATGTTATGTTCTCATTGCAAAAGCTGTATAGCAAATCAAGTTTTAGAAAAAAAACTGTATGGCAAAAAAAATTGTTGGATTAAAGTAATTTTTATTTCATTCTAGCTCGAAAAAAAAAAATTTGTTTTTCATTCCAGCTGTATACCTATGGTAACAAGACCAGAAGGACAAATTTAGAAAAACGATAGGTGTTTAACAATGGTGGAAACTATTTAATTTTTACTATAAATTTAATTATAAATAGTAAAAAAATTTTACATGTTACAATAACAATAAAAAAAATTACTACAGTGTAAAATTTTTACATGTTATAATAAAAATGATTCTTATCATTGGTTTTCACCGCTCTTTCAAACATCCCCTTCAAAAGTTGTAACATGTGACGTGGCTGCCGGACATGTCTTGGTCCACGGAAAGAAAGGATTGGAATGACAAGCACTAACTATCTGGAATTTGAGAGTTTCGTCTTTTTCCTCTCTTCTTTTTCCATTCTATGCCATCGCATTACGTGGAGTAGTGGACTTTGTTCAGGTGAAGAATTCTGTTCATTGAACTTCTGTATCAACGAATCACGGATTCTAGAAAAAAGGTTTATGATTGGAGTTATTTTTCACAAAAAGTAACGAAAAATTAGAACAATCAATGGGACTAAAAATGACGTTGCCGCATTTGCTAACTTGTGACTAATGTGAGATAATTTGATAGGTGGATAACTCGTTTTAAGACATTTTAAAGGCAAAAGGATAAGGTTTTTATTTTATGTTTTTAGTTAGTACAAATAGGAAGTAAAAATTATGGCTTTTTAATAAGTGTTTAGGATCATATTTTTAAAATGACTTGAATGAGTAATAATGACTTTAAAAATTTTTGGTAAATAAAAATGAGATAATGAAATTCGTAATCTCTTATTAAAACTTTAGTATAAGTTTCAAAGTGTTTTTTTACGAGGATTCAAGACCTATATTCTTTATTATTTATTCGACACATTATCCAAATTTGACAACTTAAATACATAAATAAGACCTACATATTAAAATTTAATCTTACATTTTACTTAAGTGTCAAAATTTAACTGGAAGACAATTAAAAGGATAAGAAAATGAGACAAATTCTTTTTGAGATGCCACATTTTGTGGCTTTAACTCGAGGCTTTTTTAAAGAGTCAAAACACTTATGAGAGATCATCCAAATACTTTTAGAAGTAGCTTTGTAGACCCAAAAACTAAAAACAGAATTTGGAAAGTCCTCCCAAACAGACCTTAAAAATCAGTTTAATCCACGACGAAATTACTATAGGAGAACAAGGAAAGAAAGCATAAGTTACACTTTGCAAAGACGATCAATGGCTATAAAGACGACAATATACTAGAAACGAAGAAGCTTCAAAAAAGGGGAAAAAACGGTACAAAACAACCAGAATAAACAGTTAGAACAAAATTGTGATGAAAACCATCATCACCCAGGATCATTTATGTCAAATCATCAAGAATATTAATAAGATGTGGAAGCTAACTTGAATCCATTGATTGAATGTGATTCTTGAGTCCTTTGGTTGAGGATCTTCCAACTCTGGTACGTAAATCCTCCTTCACAGAATGCTCTGTAATAACAGAGAAATTATGTACGTACTGACTTGTAGACCACAACCCTTTTATATAATTGCTAAACCCTAGCAATTATCCTTAATTACCAATTTAGCCCATCATAAAATTAGTAATTACCCTTTTAGTCTCTACACATAGGAGGCCCACACTTAATGATGCATTAAAAGCCCAAAACCCAAATTAATCACTTTAAATTGGGCAACCTTGTTGATAGCCTTTAATTCACATTTATTAAATATATTAGCCCATATATTAGATTATGATCCAACATAAACGACTCGAAAATACGACAACATTAATTGGAAAAGACTGACAACTTTGAAGGGAAACGACTGACAGTAGAGGAACATTGGACAACATTATAAACGACAACAAAACATGCCAACAACATAAATAGAGCAAACTGAAAACGACAGCATTATAAGGACAACAAACCCCAAAAAGGTAGAAAAACCTGTTTGATATTATTTGGTTCTAATCAACTTTTCAATTAGAAACAATAAAAAGCTCTTATATGTTACAATAAAAGCAAAAAAATTACTACAATGTAAAGCTCCCACAAACTATAATGTTTACAAAACTAATCAACGGTTCTAACTATCATGTCAATCAAAAACTAAAAACAACAATAATATGAAAAAATGACAAAAAAATAAAAGAGAATAAAATTAAATCCAATAAAAACACAGCTTTGAAGAAAATGAATAAATATAAGAATAAAAAAGAGAGGGTAAAAAGTTAGAAGCTCTAATTATCTTACCATTACACTTTTTTTTCCTACAGGTTGTTTCGTTTTCTTCAATCTACAAATATAAATCATATACACATAACTTCCAGCTACACTTTTGCTGTAAAATTAAAAACGTTTAATTACACACTCTTGGGTTGTCTACAGTGCAGCATGTATGATGTATGCCTAATTGTTCAAAGCTATAGTATCTGCCTAATTCTGATGATGTATTTTGCTTTTTCCTATTATATATGCAATTATATATTTGAGGAACCAATTATACTCCCATATGTTGATGTTGCTTGCAAGCAACTGTGTTTTTTTTTTTTTTTGTTTTGGGTCATTTTATAGAAAATATCGCCCGGATTCGGAGTTCCGTTATAACTTATGTTCATCGACTCAGCATGTTCACCTACAAATTTAATTTTAATCACAAAATTTGAAGGGTACATAAATATTAGGCTATATATTTCGTACTAAATCAAAAAAGTGAGCTCAATACTGTAACAGAATTAGTCCATGAAATTAAGAATTTGTATGACCAACGCAAAGAAATATCTATATATTTATGTATATATGGGACTACGCATAAAAAAAAAAAATGACATGATGGTGATGACAGAGCTAGGATTTTGAGTTGAGGGCGAATTTTTTTTTTATCAAGATTATTCTAACATATATTAAAAGAAGTGCATATGTTAATCATATTAGTCCTTTATTGATTTTGAACCGTAGTTTATAATTAAATTAAGGATGTTGTATTTCATGATAATGATAATAACAAAATAAACAACGCAAATATTTATATTAAAAACATGCATTAAAATAATATATAGAAAGCTTACAGACATGATATGGATACATTTTGAGAGTACAAAGTACTCCGTATAGTTAGCTATCTTAATCATGCATGCATAGAGATTACATATGCATTGATAAAGAAAAGATCAGACCTTAAACGGGAGGCTTTTCGAGAGTACTAGTTACTCCATAATATCAGCTATTCCGACACTAGAGTTCAATAAATCTAAAGGTTTTAACAACATCATGTCACAAAAAAATACAAGATCTGGAGGAAAGCAGTTATCCATGACACATTAAATATAGACGAATATGCTATAGGTAAAACCAAAAGATTATAGGTGGAGGTTTAAATCTAATATTCTCTTCTTGCTTTCTTTCTTCCAATCAAGCTTGGACGTTACTGTGTCGGACTCCGGATGAATGACTTGTATTTTATCAAGCAGCTCTTCGGTTATTGAAGTAGTAACAAAAATTTGTCTTCTCGACTCTGTAATGAAGTTTTGTTCTATAGTGTATTCTAAAGCTTTAAAAAACCATCATAAAAATTATTTACATTTAAAAGACCTACGGGTTTGAAGTGAATGCCCAATAGACTCGTACTAGCAACTACAAATAACTCTTTTAAGGTGCTTAAATTACTAGATAATGCAGCAACAGCCTCAGAGTTATAGGTTATATTTTCAAGACACTTAGGGATGCCCATAACTCTCTATTCCTCGCATATGGTTTTCCTACAGAGTTTCCCATTAGCTAGAAAATGAGGGACAATCTCTATGACATGGCTACCCCAAGAATGTGCTATTGTTGCTATATTCTCCATTAACCCTAAATTACCTCCCCCATAAATTAAGTTAATCTTCCTACATATTAAGACTTATCCTAAATGTTTTGCGGCTTCTAAGCAGACTTTACATTTACTAGGATTGGAACCACAGAAGACATAAATGATTTCGATTGTCTTAGGCGCATGGGAGGAAGACAAGTTTAATTTCTAAAATAGATTGAATTTTTTTTTAGTATTTGTTTTTTTATGGGTTTTTGTCTTAAGTCTGCTCTGCCTAAACTTTGAGTCCTAAATGAAATCTTAAAGATGATAGAAATGCAAAAGGACTAAAGAGTTATGACATGTTACTTAATATTATAAATAGGTAAGAAAAGATGATAAGATATGAGATTATACAGATGAAAAGTCAGAAAATAAGATATGTACATGTTAGAAAAAGTCGAACCAAATCAATTCAGATTTTAAAAAATAAACATGCAATCAGACCGACTTTTGACAAAGAGACTCTAATTGTACAATTTTTGACAATTTACAAACAAAGAAACAAAACCCAAAACTTTTAACAGTACACTTTTTTTATTAAAAAAAACACAAATCTAGAAAAATCAATAAACGACATATGCAATATTGTAAACCTTTTGAGAAAAACAACATGAACTAGAAAAAATAAAAGACATGACATACTGTAGACCTTTTGACAAAATCAACACGAATCTAGAAAAATTATTTGGAATCTAAAAATTTGAAAGTAATAACAGAAACAAACACATGATGCACCTGACAAGGTAACATTTTTTTAAATAAAACAAGCACAAATATTTAAGAACTATTATGACGACAAAATAAAAATAAACATTTATTTTTTAACACATACTATAACAATATAAAAACAAACAAACACTCAAAATATAAAATACATTTTTTTGCAGAAACACTCAAACGACCTTTATGGATTAAGAATTTACTCCCATCTTATTTTCTTACAAAGTGACAAACATGATCTTTAAATGCAAGACTCCTGAGGTGTTGGTTTTCTGCATGGAATTCAGCCAGAGATTAGAAATTACACCTTAAACATATTCACTTGGATAATTTTGAAGAGAAGCATGGAGATCATTCAAGTTCTCTTTAGAAATATCATCTTTGCAGAAATGGATTTTGTCTTAATTATTTATTGACACAAATCCAAGTGAACGACACTTACCCTCGTAAGTCGGTCACCCACATTTGTTATATTTAGACTTGGTGGCCTGGGCTATTCTTCTTATCACATTACGACTAGTACCTATACTTGGAAGGTTGACCCTTTGATTGAAGTCACTCGGATGAATTTTTCCTCCAATCAGCATCCTCACATTTCTTGGGATTCCAAAACGCATAAGAATCCATAGTGGAATAACTTAGACTTGTGTTTCTGCCTAAGAACCTTCAGGGAAAATGATGGGAAGTATTTTCTCAAGTGATGGTACTTTGGATCCATGAAAAAAAAGAAGAAGAAAGAAACAAGAAAGAAAGGAAAAAAAAAAAAGGAAAGAAATAATAAAAGTATAAGATCCAAGGGTGGTTTACTGAAATTTGAAGATGTCTAAGGAGTTGTGGATGAGATTCGAGGTTGACCCTTTGATTGAAGTCGCTCGGATGAATTTTTCCTCCAATCAGCATCCTCACATTTCCTAGGATTCTAAAACGCATAAGAATCCACAGTGGAATAACTTAGACTTGTGTTTCTGTCTAAGAACCTTCAGGGAAAATGATGGGAAGTATTTTCTCAAGTGATGGTACTTTGGATCCATGAAAAAAAAAGAAGAAGAAAGAAACAAGAAAGAAAGAAAAAAAAAAGGAAAGAAATAATAAAAGTATAAGATCCAAGGGTGGTTTACTAAAATTTGAAGATGGCTAAGGGGTTGTGGATGAGATTCGAGTTTATGAGAAGAAACAATTAAGAAGATCTAGAAATTAAGAGCAAGCTTTGAATTTTAAAGAGGGGAAGAGAATTCTAGAGAGAAAGGAGAATTTTAGAGAGAGAGGAAGCTCAGCAAATCTAAGCTTTGATATACAGTGATAGGATTTATAGATAATGAAGGATACTGTGTTGCACACTATGGTAGATATTGGATTAGACACTAGACTGGGCTGAAATAGACAGCCCAAGTATGATTAAAAAAATATTATTATTATTATATTAAAGAAAAATATATATTAAACAAAAAAAAAAGGAGCTATATCAAACAAAAAATATAAAAATCCAGGGGCCATTGTTCCCCACCCTCCTCTGTTTATAGAACAAAATACTAATGCTTAAATTGCATAACATAATTTTTTTATAACTATTTTTTTTTGTTGTTTGTCAATCTAATATCTATGTATGTAACATAGTTTTTAAATGACTAAGTTTCTGGTGTTACGTTGATGACTATTATTTATGTTTTCTATTTTTCTATTAAAAAACCGCATATACAAATATATATATATTATTTTAAGTAAAGAAAAATCTTGAGAAAAGTTCAAAATATAAAAGATGTATCTAGGTAAAGTGTAGTACGTACTTGAAAGATTTCTAGGAGCTAAAGCAACAGCTGTCTAATTAGACTGGTGTGCGTGGCTTATTGTTGACTGTAAAGCAAAGCATACAAACTTAACGTCGCCCGACCCAACAGCAACAACAACTGAAACTTTATCCTGGTCGTGATGACTAATATGATGAAATTTGAACACGTTTCAAAAACGCGTACGTGCCAAAAATCATAATCAATCATTTGCTTCACATATTTAATATCCTACGTACCAAACCCATCCTTAATGTATATAGCTTTTCTCTTTCACTCCTTAATTAATTAATTGGTATATCTTCATACTTAACAATAACATAATTTGTTGGGTTCAATTAGGGGTTATTATTGTCTTCAATCGTGTGGGAATCTTAATTTGAGCCGTTCTTGTCCAAGATATGAGCCGTAGAACTCAACTTATGAATGCTAACCATTGGAGTAGCGTAATAAAACATGAAAATAATATGCATTTCAAGATATCCAAAAATATCGTTACTAGTTTTCTTTTAGAATAACGTACAATAATTATTTCTTGCACTTCTCTCTTCTCCATTATTAGTTTCTTGTTTTGGGACGACTTCGAATTACGAGTGTTTGACTACATCTTGAACAGGATTTTATGGACTTTCAAAAAAAAAAAAAAGGAATAGGATTTTATGGTGGTCTCAGCTGCGCCAGCATCCACACATTCGTAGAATTAAAAACTTCATAGACTTTCGAAAAGTAAAGAATCTTTGTCTTAGATTTGTCTTAGATTTGTTTTGGTTTGTTTTGTTTTTTTGGAAGGGCTTTGTTTTCTTTTAGCATTATTATTGTTATTATTTTACTATTTCTCCCGTGGGAATCAAAAAGATACCCATTAACAGTCGGTATCTTTTTTAACAGTCAAATTTGTAGAAAAATACAATTTTGATTAAATCTAAAAGCTACAAAACATGCACCACCTGTATAGGTTCGCACCAGAGAAATTCTTTTTTTCTGTTTTCTTTTTCTTTTTCTTTTTTTTTTCTTTTGTTGAAATTGTCTTAGGAGATCCCCCTCAAAAAAATGTCTTAGTAGATTTGCTTGACTAGCTAGTTGATCATTTGTTGTGTGGGCAAGCTTGTGGTAGTGATGAGACTATAAAAATGCCAATTTCTTAATGCTTAATATCATTATTTTAGATTCACATTTCTCATCAAATTCCTTAATTATAGCATTTTTGTGATAATTAGTATTTTAGTATGTTTGTATAAAAATATGTTTTTAGTATGCTTATATGCGTAATAATATTTTTAGTAATTTTTAGAATCATATCTGTGTATTTTATAATTAATTAGTTTAAAAATAGTCAAAATCGTAAAAATAATGTTATGTGATTTTATTTTGAGTCTTAAAATGCATATAAATAAGTTTTGAGTTTGTAAATATGTTTTATAATATTTCTAGTAATTTCTAAAAATATCCCTAAGCTTTAAATAGTATATCTGTTAAGGTTTGTTAATTTTAAAAGTTTTTTTATCTATTTTTAGTAAATTTTTGTGTGTTTATTTGTAAAATAAATATTTTTAAATTATTGTGGAAATTAAGTTTGTAACAAAATTAATTTTAGTTTGTTTATTTTATTTTAAATTTAAAATCTACAAGAAAAACAGAGCAAAATGGCATGAAAATGTACAAAAATGGACCTTAAATGCATCAAAAATAAAAAAAAATAAAAATAAAGAAGTGCCATGTGGCAGCGTCTCAGTCGTCCGATCATGTCTCCAAACTGATCCAGGCCATCCGCATGTCTAGGTCCCCTGCAAGAATCAGCTGCTTCACGTCCCACATGCTATAGCCCTATGATCTGCATATCAAAGAGCTATCTAATGGCCAGCATCTGTCTTCTCGGTCCCAGCTCCAACGCGCATTCCTTAGCCACAGGATTAAGTAGTCGCTACAGGTTTTCGTGCGATCTATGGCCTCTGTTCGTCTGTTCATTATAGGCATCAGACTAGATCACATTGTAAAGTCAGTACAATCTAGAGAAGTTTCAAGTGTAGAAAACAAGAAAAAAAATATAAAATAAAAATCAGATTTTGATTCTAAATAAATGTGGGGTGGCAAAAATTATTCCAAAAATCCCAGATTGCCGTCTTACTTATTTTCAACCTAAAAATATCCCAATAAAGTAATAGAAATAATAATAATACATAAATAATGTAAAAAATCATGTAAATAGTTACCATTCCTCTACTATAAATACCCCATCTATGGCATATATTCTTCACTCTTTCTCTTTGTAAAAAAAATGTTTTTCCTTTTGAAAAAAATGTAGTTCTAAGTTTAGTTTTAGTTTTCTTATTTTCTAATTTTATGTTTTTGTAAAACATTCTTCGTTTATATTGTAAAATACTTATGCTTACTAAAATTATGTGTATTTTTACTTTAAATATGTATTTCTAAATTTCCTTTTTGTTGAGGAGAGATGGGAAAATTCTGACAAAATTAAAGTAAATATTTTTAGTTTTTCAATGTTTTATGAGTTTTTATAATAAAATCATTTTTAGAAAATTTATGATTTTCTTATTAATTTAGCTAAAACGTTTTGATTTATCATAGATATAGACTAACACGTGTAATGCTTAGAAATACTTTGATTATTCGTAGACAGAAAATAGCACGGTAAATACTTCATTGTAAATTTTGTTGCAATTTTAATTAGTTAATTTTGAAATCATATATATTTATTAAAAATGAGTTTTTGATGCATTATAGACATGAACTGGTACATTAAATGCATGATAAATCTTGATTTATTATATACAAAAGATGACATTTTGCATACTTAAACCATTTTAATAAAAAATTTTAGAAAAATTAAAACATATTTAAGTTAATTACTAAAATATAACCTTTACTCCTCAACACTACTATAATTGTTGTTTCTTCTAAGTTAATTCAAACTTATTATTAAAGTTTCATTTACTATTCTAATTTAAGTCATATTTCTTGTTGTTGAAATTCCAAAAATCACAAAAAATCTAAGAATGAAAAAAAAAATGTAAATATTGTAAATAAATTATAAATAATTAACTCTAATCCTCAAAAATTTCAGCTAGAACTAATATAACCGATATATTGGACCTTTGTAATATATTTTTTATATGGGATCGGCCTCATATTTACCAGGTTTTATTACTTGAGTAATTTTATACTTAAGGTTATATCAGAGTTATATTTTTAGACCCAAACATGTAGTTTCCTCAAAGCTATAATTGGGATTAAATATACGTAAATATGCTTTCATGTCATGAAAACTAGTTTTACTTCGACCCTTAAAAAATAACAGCTATTGCTCGTTGTTATATGATATTTCCGCCTCTTCTGGGCCATAAGCAAATGGACCAAATGCTATAAAAAAAAGGGGGGTCATCTCTTAATTTTATTTATTTTTTTACTCACCTCTTAATTTTATTTTTAATTAAAACGTGGATATTTTCAACAATAACTAATATCAATTTTGCATATTGGAACATCCTTAAATGTCCTCTATTTTTTTTTTTTATAACTTAGTCCCCAAATCTTTGGAAATGCCAAGGCAGATACCATTGCTTAAAAAAGTCGATCTTGTTAAAAAAAAAAAAAAAGGAGAGAAAAAAAAACGTTAGACTCCTTTTTTTAACTCAAACTTTAACATTTGTAGATTATGAGGAACTTTTTTTGGTTTCAAATCTTTGACAGATGTGGATTGAGGAACTTCAAGTCTTCAAGTAAGCAAAATACAGTAGTCATTGATATTTATAACGTTTTCGTTCCAATATCCATCTTTCCGCCACAAAATTATCAGGCTTTGTTTGGAACATCATTAACACGTAGATAAACACACCGTGCGAGAGACGTTAACGTGTGACAAAAGTCATTGTACTAATGAAAGCCTCGCTAAATGCCAGCTGGGATTTCTTCTTGCGTTTTTCTCCTCTTGACTCCTTCACGAAGGCAGCCAAAAAAAACCTCTATATAATCCCCTAATATGCTCTTTTGATACATTTTCAGATCTCCAAAAATCTTCTTTTTCTCTACTCTCTGACTAGCTTTGATTAAATTCTTTTGAGACCGAGACAATCTAATAAAATATATTCTCTCTCTATTTTTTTCTTCTTTTTTTTTTCTCCGGACTCTAGCTAGAGAGGTTTGATTCAGTTCTTCAACTGAAAAATGCCCAACATGAAGAGGTTTATCATGTGGAGCAAACTGAAATCTCTGTCAACAGAAACAGGTGAGTTTTACAAACGACATTCATATATCATCTCTTTGGAAATTATAATAATGATAATAACAATAAAAATTTGCTTTCAATTCTTCAAATATTTAGTTGTTTGCTCATGGGTTTTTCAAGGTTTAGATTAAAGATTCACAAAAGGGTTTTATGTATATGTATTAATTGTTTTTTTTTTCTCAAAATAAACAAGGTTAATTTGTAATTTTTCACAATCAATATAAGATCATACAAAGTCTTCTTGATATGGTAGTTGAGGTGTTTTGGTTCTATGACGTCAACGTTTTGTGTATTGTTCGCGTTGATAACTGTTTTATGGTCTCAGGAAGGTCACGCAAGGATCGTGGAAATAGCTTGTCCACCAAGTCAACCGTGAATGAGGAGTACTTGAAAGCCTTCAGATCAAATTCCTACGAAGAAATATGGGACAAAGTTCAAGGACAGTTAGGTTTTACAAGCACCACCACTACTACTAGTGCCTACCGGTTTCCATCACTGTCCTTGTCTTCTCCTTTTTATTTGGACCTCTCCGAATATTTGCTTGAACCGCGGCAAGAAACTCTAAAGAGCATAATTGAGAGCCTAAATTGCCATCATCTTTTGGTCGAGTACTTTGAGGCCAGCCTACAAGCTTGCAACATCTGCGAGCTACTCCTCCGAAGCATCAATCAAACTAGCTCCGATTACAGGAGAATCAAAAAGGTGATCAAGATGAGCAAAAGGGTACTAGTGCTTGATCGTGACCAATATGATGACCATTCTCAATTAGCACATAATGATCAATATTACCGAGCTATACTCAGAGAGCTTGGTGCAATTGCATTGCTCAAAAACCCTTTGTCCATCATTAGCCCAGCGCAATACCGCGATATTCGAGATGGCTACATGGTTTTGCTCCATAAGTTAACATCAAAAGGGAAGAAGATTAGAAGGAGAGAGAAGCTGAAAAGGCTTTGCAAGAAAGTTGGAGGAGCTGGCCTTGTGGTAACGCATAGTGCATTGTTGATTGCCTTGTTAGTCTTTGCATTTCACAGCATGTTTGGCATTGTGACAGTGCCGGCTCTGGTGGGCTGCTCACCAGTTTATTTGTGCAAGATGAAGAAGAAGAAGAAGAGAGCCACAGATTTGCAGACACCGAAATTGCCCAGTGGCGGGCTCGGTGCGCAACTTGATTTGGCGGCCAAAGGGATTTTCATACTGATCAATGATTTTGACACCATGTGTCACATGACTAGGAGATTACATGACGAGTTTGAACACCGCAAATCCATTGCTGATATTTGTGTGAGGCATAGAAAGTTTGAGGTATTAAGGGAGGTTATGAGGGAATTTCGTGATGAGGAGTCTAGCTTTATGGAGCAGTTAGAGGAGCTTGAAGGACATATTTACCTTTGTTTGCTCACCATAAACAGATCCAGAAGGCTCGTAGTTCAAGAGATTATAGCTACCCAAAAGTGATATAGTTATGTAGAAAAGAAGAGTTATTGTGAAGATATAAAGCATAAAATTGTTACAGCATACGCAAGCCAAAAGGGATGAAGTTGTTGGAACTTGGTCAGCAAAATTAAGTGAAATGTGGGTGAAAATTTTCATGAATTTAATTAATGTTGTGTGCATGCGCATGATTCACTAACGGGCATGATTGAAAGGTTGTCGCAAGTCGCAACTAGTGGTTGACTTATTAAAATTCTTTGTTTTTGTTTTGTTTTAAATGCGCAACTTTTAGCTTTAATGACTATTATATAGCATGTACAAAATTTAATGAACACCAACTTTGTTATTACATATTGCTTTAATGACTATTATATAGCATGTACAAAATTTAATGAACACCAACTTTGTTATTACATATTGCTTTAATGACTATTATATAGCATGTACAAAATTTAATGAACACCAACTTTGTTATTACATATTGCTTTAATGACTATTATATAGCATGTACAAAATTTAATGAACACCAACTTTGTTATTACATATTGCTTTAATGACTATTATATAGCATGTACAAAATTTAATGAACACCAACTTTGTTATTACATATTGCTTTAATGACTATTATATAGCATGTACAAAATTTAATGAACACCAACTTTGTTATTACATATTGCTTTAATGACTATTATATAGCATGTACAAAATTTAATGAACACCAAC
>CAMOHE010054153.1:55903-89536 GCA_946598075.1 Artocarpus hirsutus | reverse complement strand
GGAGTCTAGCTTTATGGAGCAGTTAGAGGAGCTTGAAGGACATATTTACCTTTGTTTGCTCACCATAAACAGATCCAGAAGGCTCGTAGTTCAAGAGATTATAGCTACCCAAAAGTGATATAGTTATGTAGAAAAGAAGAGTTATTGTGAAGATATAAAGCATAAAATTGTTACAGCATACGCAAGCCAAAAGGGATGAAGTTGTTGGAACTTGGTCAGCAAAATTAAGTGAAATGTGGGTGAAAATTTTCATGAATTTAATTAATGTTGTGTGCATGCCCATGATTCACTAACGGGCATGATTGAAAGGTTGTCGCAAGTCGCAACTAGTGGTTGACTTATTAAAATTCTTTGTTTTTGTTTTGTTTTAAATGCGCAACTTTTAGCTTTAATGACTATTATATAGCATGTACAAAATTTAATGAACACCAACTTTGTTATTACATATTGCTTTAATGACTATTATATAGCATGTACAAAATTTAATGAACACCAACTTTGTTTTTACATATTGTTTTAGATTGAATACTTACTCTTTGTTACATATTAATAAGGCATAATTAGTTCATAGATTTATTCAAACTAATTTAAAGGCAAGAAAACACAAATTGAAATAAACAAAAGATTGTTTATTCTGGAGGAAGAGTACATTTGTTTTTAATTAAAAAAAAAACTCATCCTCTTCTAAAAATTAAAAAAAAAAAAGGAAAAAGAATAATATTTGCCTATGCCTCCATACTTGCATATTACAGTTTGTTGGAATGAAAATGTATAATTAGATCGTAAGTTCAAAACCAATGTTTTATTTAGTTGATTTTTTTTAGGACTATATTAGGATGCCTACAATCAATAATACGGGGACTTCTCCGGTATAAATCCCGTTGGTGACGCACATTATAAAACCATTAGAGTTTTTTTAATAAGAAAAACATTAGATGTAATCAAGATTATTTTACTATGCAAATTTGAAAATGACCGCTGAAACATAAATACCCATATGTGGACCAATATTTGGCAAAATTGGGGGAGAATAATCTGCATGGTGTTGTAGAACTTTAATACTACTTTGGGTTGGTGAATGAGAACTTCAACTAATTAGAGCAACTATTCAGTAAATTCAGGGTGGGAAATAGCAAAAATATAATTCCAGGAACAATAAAAATTCTGAACATGGCCAGTCAAAAAAAATTGTCCAAAGCAGAAATAAATAAAATGAAATAAAATACATTCAAAGCCGCAGAGACATACATGGTGAAAGTTCTCACTAGGGACGCATTCCTTTGACTTTTTCTTCATGAAAAAAAAAAAAAAAAACTAACAAACAAAATAACAAGAAGTTAAAACTCAAAACTAACGTCCTTTTTCAGCCTCAAAGAAGGAATACATATTGTCATAACTCAAAAACAATAGAGAGACACTTTCAAAAGCAAAAATCAGGACAACAATAAAAACAACAAAACACTTTCTCCACTGTTTTCCTTGCCCCTTATTGTCGGAAAAAGAAAAAAAAAAGTTACAAATCTTCAACTCCACCACCCTTCTTATTTCTGCCTCTGGTATGTCTTGGCCAAGAAAGATTTCAGCGCTGCCTGAACCGCTTTGTTTGGATGAGCTTCAATTGATTTTATGAGCTTGTGGTAACAATTGTTCTCATACTCCGTAGAAAATCCCAAAATCATATTTCAAGTACTAGAAGTTGAAAGACTATAAAAAAGAGTTGGAGAATTCAAATACCCTATTAGTACTGTAGAGTTATAGGCTGTCAGATCTTCATCAACATAAATCATAAATATGGTTCTACTATGATCTGGCTGTCCAGAGCTATATAATAATTTTAGTGTACCATTTTTTTAATTGACACTTAGTCTTGAAAGCATTGTTACAATTTAGTCCATGAGCTTTTAATTGTGGCAAATTATCCCTTATTTTTTTTGGCAATTTTGGTCCTTAACACAAAAATTGGGAAAGAATTTCTAAAATTTCACGTACATAATGACATCCTTATTGCATAATAACTAAAAATTTTACCTGGATAATAACAATACAAAATGTTAAAGTTTTCAATGGGTTTTAACAATGATAAAGAACATTTTGCATATAACATAACAGTTTTTGTAACATTTAAAGTAATTGCTCGATGACACATGATTATCTTTGTTAAATTGTATATATTGACCATCAATTTCGTTATTAAGGACCAAAATCAACAAAAAGCATTAGTTTAAGGAGTTATATTTTAAAATTAATAGTTTTTGAAATGTGACTATAATCATAGTTCAGAGACTAACAGTCTTAATAACCTTTTTTTTTAAGTATCCTACCATAGTATTCTCCAAAAAAAAAAAGAAAAAGAAAAAGAAAAAAGTTACTCTATAAAGTAGGAAATCAGAAATAAACAGCCAGACTCATAAACCTGGACGCCAAGAGCCTTGTGCAACTCTTTCACTTTCTTAACACACGCTTCATCTGCGCTCCCGGAAAACTCAACTGAGAGGATGAATTTTTTTTTTTTCCCCTAACATTTAATGACTTCTTTTGCTCCACGGTGCAACGTTCGAGTGCTTTCACGACCAACCAAGAGCACTTGAAGTCTTCAATATCTGTACGTGCGTGATAGTCCAAAAGGCTACACCAATGAGATCCCAAACTATACTTGTTAATACAGGTATGTGAAAAAGTAGTTCAAACTAATGGTTTGAATTATAAACAATATAAAATTCTCACATGCTACAGTAAAAAGTTACAGTGTAAAAGCTTTCACATGTTACAGTCTCAAACCAGAACTGATGTTTTAAACTACTATCCCAAACACTCTATAAAACAAGCTAGTTGTTTTAGTCTCCTTTTGAAACATTAGTTAGAACTGATGAGCTAGAATCAATATTGATTGGAATCAATAAAATGAATTTGAACCATGATTTTTAATTGTAACCAATATTTGAAAGTTTGTTAAAATGTTGGTTTGAACCAAAACTAGTTGAAACCACCATTTAGAAGTTGAACAAAAAATATGAGTTTGAATCGTAATTTGTAGTTTGAAGTAAGTGTTTGGTATATTTGAACAAAAAATGTTGGTTTCAACCATAATAAATTATGTTACTTGGAACTAATGTTTGGTATGTTTGAACAAAAAATATAGGTTTCAACCATAATAGATTATATTAGTTTAAACTAGTGTTCTGTATGTTTTAACTAAAATACTTGTTGAAACTGAGACCATCAGTTTCAACTAATCGAGCTTAACATTAGTTGTAACTCAGAAAAAACCATAATGTAAGTTTCAGTTTCAACGTGAAACATACGTTGTAACCGATATTTTAAGAACGTGTAAGTGTTAGCCTAATGGCATTCCTTACCGATCATGTCTAGATGACCGAAGCAATCCAAATAGTCATCCTATAGAATACGATGCCAAGTATACTCAGTTAAAAATTACAACACAAACTTTTGAGGAGTGTCTCTAAATTGGCTTAAAACTCTCTTCTTCTTTTTTTTAATATTTTTTGTTATGATAAAATAGCATATCCAAGTTATATTTTGGCTTGTTTTGTAATAGTCCCACATCGGATATGAATGTGCTATCGTTTATAAAGGACATATGTTTTATTATTAATATTAGCATTAATATTAGAAAATGAATATTTTATAGTAGAGATAAATTGTGTTATTTTTTCATTTGTTTTATCACGTATTTTTTTGTTTTGTTTCATTAATGTAAATATAATTGTTATAGGAACTGTTTTTACTCTTCCAAACACCCTTTGTTGATGAGAAGAAAAACAATAGTGTTTGGAAGGGTGACAATTGTTGATTATTACTTTTATTGTAGCATGTAAGAGCTTTACGCTATAACGATTTTTTTATTATTATTATACATTGTTTATAACTAAAAAAGTAATGGTAACCACTTTTGCCAAACATAACGTAATTATTTCCTAAAACAAAATGTATAAACAAACCCTTTGAAACTGATACAAAAGCGCAAGAACAAAAAAAAATATATTTTGCAGACTCTAACAAATTTCACTTGGTTTTTTATATTCCTCAGGACCCAGTAATGAATCCTTGATCTTGAGCCAGTCTGCTGGTTTTGGCATGACAATGGCTATATATCCTTCCCTATCTGCCTGAAAAGAAGCAAAGAAGCAGCAAATGCAAGTTAAAGTGGTATCAAAGGACAGTTTAAAGCAATTTAAATTCCAAACGTAGAAAGCATATACGCTTTCATCATGGAAAATGATAGCAACATCACTTTTCTCTATTGCATCACCACCGTCGTCTAAAGGTGAAACTGTAATACGTATCCCAAAACAAAGATTTCCCACAAATTTGTGGTTGTAGGCTTTAGCCAACCGGTAATTCCACACCCACTTTTGAGACCTGGAGTTTGAATCCCCTCACCTATTCCTCACAAACTCTAAAGAGATAAATCCTTTAACAGAAGTAGCACAGTAACCTATGGGTCCGTTTCGTAAAGAGATTTGAATTAGTGATTTGATTTGAGTTAGTGTGATTTGAATTAGAATTTGAGTTAGTGATTTGAATTGTTATCCAAATTTACGTTTGGATGTGCATTTAAGTTTTAATTTGAGTATAGAATAAAATTGAAATTTGTGTTTAGAGAAGTAGTGAAAGTAGTTTTTAATTTATCAATAAATCTAATAAAATCTTAATGATAATGATCCTAAAAAATATGCAATATGGATCTTAATTTATTCCTCTCTTCACTAGAAACATAATGAAAAAAGAACCATCTCAATTGGATAACAAATGAAAAAGTTATGATTTTCTTTCCTCAAATATAGGAGAGAGAATTTTAGTTTTTACTGTAGCAGAGATATCCGAGTACTAAAAGTTTAGGGGAAGTCAGAACTTTGAAAACTTGGATTTTTGATACTCAACGGATTCAGATTTTGGGTGAAACAAACATGTATACAAAGGATTCTTAATGCTCTAATTCAAATTTAAACCCAAAGAATCTAAAGAATACTCGAAACAAACGGCCCCTATGTCACTTGTAAGTAATTCCATTAATATTTCGAACCCCTGACAATAGGTCAGCATATTACGTGTCTGCGACATAAAAGAATTTGTAACTCACTTCTAGGATAACCTAAGATCGATCTAAGATCACTCTTCAAACTCCAAGCATATTGGCCCACCCAAACTCATTCTCCAAGATTGTTTACTGCGACCTGCATATCCTTCCCTTCTATTTTACCCTGTCCAAGGCTTAACTAGCACGAAAATTGAACAAGAATGCAGAGCAGAAATAGTTTCTCTGCAACCACAACCCTCAACAGTGCAGAGAAATTGTTGAGATTCAAAATAATATGATTGTAATAATTTGGTCGTAGACTAAACAAAGATGACAAGAAATGCTTAACAAGTTACTCATTCAACTAGAACGATAAGATATTTAACATCGGTCCGAGCCTAAACGCTGACAACCAAAGCAAAAGAATTCAATAATCCAGTAATACTTTCAGAATTACATTCCCTCTCTCGTGATTACTGCAATAATCTTGAATGAATTAAGGAAGGGCATCAAATTAGAGGTGTGTCAAGTAAGTCCTTACCGATGAATTAAGCAGTTGTGGGTGCTTGATTAATCTTTCATTCACTTCCAATAGCGCGCCTTTCACGCAACACCTGCCAAAAGCCACTCCCACTTCTCAAGTTAATATCTCAAAACAAGTAGAAGAAAACCAACACATAATAATAATAATAATAATAAATGGCGGATATATGGAAAAGAAAAAAGCTTCCACCTTACAATATATGAGGAGTCCTTTGTACAAACTTTACATAGGGCCGTATTCGACTCAAAGTGCTGTGCATTCTGAAAAAATAAATAAAAGATAATATTAATAAATCGTCCACTTTGTCCCTGACTTTATTTTTTAATTAAAATTTAAGACCAGTCAAAGTACCTTCTTGCGTTTCCCGGTCACCTTAATCCCACTGCGATCAGATTTCCCGACATTGAAATCAACGGCTGTGATTCCGCCTTCATCTTTAAAAGCCACATGCGTGGGAGCCAAACCGATCACACACAATCTTTTAGCAGAGGACCAAAAACGAATTATTATTCACAAAAAAAAAAAAAGAGAAATTAAGGGATAAAACAAATATTCAGAATAAAAAAGAAAGATGGAGTTTTACCCATTGGGATGATGATAAACGTACTGATCGTGTCCTGGCTTCATAAAATCTGGGAAAGAAATTAAAGGTTTATCTAGGGTTTTAAGGACAAATTTTGGTGAAATGAGGGTAAAAAGAAAGGAAACCTGCGGCGAAAAAGGAGACGAAGTTGGATTGAATGGCGGAAGGAGGAGTGAGAGGAAGTTCGCGAACATCAGGTAGCAGAAGTCTCTGTAGCTCTTCTTCTTCTGGGTCGGGTTCTTGTTTTTGTTCTTCTTCTTCGTGGGCTGATTCGCTTTGTTGTTGGTCTCTGATTGTAGAATCTGCCGCAGATGATTCGGCTTCCAAGTCCATCACAGGTACACACTCGAACTTTCACAGATACACTGATGTCTAACCGGCCTACGTTGTACTTCTTGTTAAGCTCCGATTTTGCCCTTTAACTTGAAAGTAACACCAATCAGATAAAGTAAAAATAATTAAAAAAAAAAAAAACCTTAAAACCAACACCTCTCCTTTTATATTTAAAATAAGAAATAATTACCTTATTACTTTACCCTAATATTACATGCTTTTTTCGACAAGAACTTACCCCTTTTAAGTATTACTACAGTGTAAAGAGCTTTATTAGGGTGTAAAATTATTATGTATTATATTGTTTTGGTTTCAATTTGTAATTTAACTATATTTTAAAACATTTTAATACTTAATTAAAATTGCATAGCAATTTAATAGAGCTTCATATATATATATATATATATATTTTTTTTTTTTGCTTTAAAAATTAATACAAACTTTTTTTTTTTAAAAGGAATGCCAACTTTTTACATAAACAAAGTAAAAAAAAAAAGGCTATGGCAACGTTTTTTTTTCCTTAAATGAGGGAGAAAACACATAAATTGAAAAAGGCCAAAAAAATTATAAATCGACATGATAAAAGAAAACAATTTTTTTCTTAAAAAGAAAACACAATTAATTGAGCGGAGGACAACAGTGCAAAAACAACAAAATAGTGTTTTTTTTTTTTTTGTTTTCTAATACACGTTGAAAAAACGACATAAAACAAAACGACACAGACAAGTTCAAGAAACGACATAGAATAAAACGACAACACATCGATAAAATGACAACATGCGTGAAAAATATAAAAGGACAATAAAGGGAAAGCGATCAAATAACATGGAAAAAGAGAATGGACAAGGAAGCACTGAAGTCAGCAACATGTAAAAAATTACAGCAAGAGCCACATGATTAAGAAACGACAGCAACAACTAAGACACTAAGCAGGAAAACGACAAAAAATTTTGAATAACCACAATGAGAAGAAGGGGCGTCAACATAAAAACGACATCGAACTAGGGAAACGACGATGTCAGGAAAGGACATTTACATAGAAAACAACGATTAAAGAAATACAACATCAATGTGAAAGTCCTTGTCAATTGATCAAAAGATGGGGTTCTAGTTTCTAAAAAAGCTCAAAGTACAATTTTTCTTTTCTTTTTTTTTTTTTTTTGTAACTACTCTTTCATCAAATTAAACAATACGTCATTGTTTTGCAGAGCCTATTGCTTTTGTTGATAAGAGGACGTGTTCTCGTTATCATGTCGTTCGTGTTACAAAATCTGCTATTGCCGTGTATTGAAAAGTGCTCTACTTACCATCAAAAAGAAAAAAAGAAAAAATAGTCGTCTACTTCAAAAACGACACGTCGTTTTGAAGTGTATAATTTTCCTAACGTGTCGTTGCAAGTTTTTTGCCGCCCTTGTTTCTCAGGTGCATTTTCCTATCGTTTTAGTGCTGTCATTTGTCTTGCAGAATTTACTATTCATACTCGACAGACGACGTGCCGTTTTAAGTTCTAAGGCCCCTGTGTTTTGATTAAGAAAACGGCGCGCGTGTGTACATATATATATATATCCTCTCTTTTTAGGTGCTGAACTGTAGAACAGAAAACGACATAATGTTGTTTGTTCAAAAGGCATCCAAAAGCAAGTCCTTACCGAGTGAAATTTATGAATGTTTTTAAGTAGTTTCCAGAACCAATAATTGGTTGTTTGACCCGATCGTTCAAGGGAAAGCATCATTAAAAAAAATAAACATCTATCCCGAGCAAGTGGTAAAAATAAAACGAAAAAAACAGAATATCCATTATCATTTTCGAATTACAAATGAGCAACTGAATGACCTTCTGAAGCTAGAACATATGAATCCTTGTGCACACTTCTCATTTATTCTAACGGTAACAAAAGAAGTAATATTTCACACAAGCTCACACTCGTACCTTAGGCACTCTTATATTATCCCTTTGGTCCCACTCCTAGAGGAAAAATATAGAAAGAAAAACACACTTAAAATACAAGGCAAATAAATCCCAATTCCTCCAATAGATACCTCTCCTAACAAGCATGGATTTTTGCTTCTAAATTAATCACCTAACAACCTTACAGTCAAGCCTGATTTCTTGACCACCGCCGGTGATGCTGCTCATCTTGATCATGGACTTCACGAAAGCCTTCTCAAACTCTTCCTTGGAGGTTGCGAATTTCGAGACCAATGCCTTTGTCTTTGGAGCGGTGAGTAGAGCTTGGTCCGAGGAGAACACACTCTTCCCTTGAAGAAGTAGCTTGTAGTATGCGTTGTCGAAAATCGTGTTAGTAGTATCCAAAGTTGATCCTGCATTTTTCACCTTCTTGTGAGCGGGACAAACATTCCTCAGGCTAGCCGCAAATGATGGTTGCAAAGTTGGGTCAACGTCGAGGCTGGCATTGAAGTTGTGGATTCTGTTCTGGAATGATGAGCAATGAGCAAACCCAAGAGAGTGTCCTCCTATGTTAAATCAAAATAGGTAGTTATAGAGTTCTTTTGTTGTATTATAAAAAAAACAAAATAAAATAAAATGTTAGGACAAGTTTTTGCTCGTACGGTTTTGAAGCGTTAGATTTGTATACCGTAACGTTTAGAAATATACATGTTCGGTAGATAGATACTATGATAGAAGTACACAATTATTGTAATCGAACCTGAAAGAGCCACTAGATCTTTCACGGAGAGGCCTCGTTGGGCAAAGTTTTGTGTTAGCTGAGAGATGTTGAAGGTAGGAGCTGGTAATTGTCTGGTGTCAGTTGCCTTGGATATTCTCCCATCTTTACGCCCTTTTGGCACCTCCCAAGTGGGACCACCAGACTAATAACAAATATAAAACAGAAAAAAAGGTTGTGTAAGATTAGAATGTTAGCACTCGTACTATAAATGGAACAGTTGTACAAAATTGGACTTAATTAGTACTACTATTGGAATAAGGCCTTTAAGCTACTTTTACTACGATTATCAACTAATCAAATAATATCACTACTGTTATGTTATTCTTCTGGGGCTAGTTTAATCACCAGAGCAACGACGTCCCGGGCAGCGAGAGCTAAGATGTCAGCGCAGGATACGACGCCAGGGCACAAAGCTTCCACGGCCTTTTTTGCATTGTCAATGACATAGAAAGCATGCAAAGAAATGTTGGGAGGTCCATCTTTTTCAGCTGTGTTCTTTCCCTTGGAATTCAGCAAAACAGAAGCGTCACAGCCCTTTGTCACAAAACAAAGATACATAAATGTCATGTACTAGTAAAAAATGACCAATTGATCGAAAGTGTGCGTGTGTATATGTATATATACATATATGTGTGTATAAAATGTACGTAAAATATATGGTGAGTTATTTACTCTGATGAAGCAATCGTGAAAGTGCATGCGAAGCAAGGCAGCAGGGACTGTTTTGTCATTTGACATGGCTGTTTTTACAGCGTTTGTGACGGTATGCTCCACCTGTGGACATGTGCGGTCATAGTAATTCAAATTAAGTGCATTGACAGATGATGAAATTGAAAGCAAGAAAAGCAGAGGAGAAATTAGTTGCAAAGCTATGGTTGCCATGGTTGAGAATTTCTTTTTTTTTTGGGGGGGCTCGGTTTGTAGATGCGTAGCTACTAAATTGTGGTGATTTTGCTTGAGTGTGAGAAAGGAGTTGAGAAAAAAGTGGAATATATAGTGAAGGAAGTCAGAGAAAAGAGAGGCTTGGAGTCGTTATAAGAGGATATGGTTGTTTAAAAATTTGATGATCAATATACCCGCCGCTTAGTGGAGTAGTATTTTTAAATCAATGATCATCCAAAGAAAAAAAAAAAGACAACAACAAAAGTCCTATCATTTTCTTATTCGTTGTTTATAATGTGATACATCAAACTGTTAAAAGTTCTTCAAAGCCTATTAAAAAAACAGTAAAAATTTTGACTTTGATTTCTCATTTGGATTTTCTGATTTTGCATAGGAAATCAAGCTGCTATATATATAAATACACACACACACACATATTTATATATTAACAACCACATTACTTGATTGAATTTCACTCAATAAAAGGAACTTGTAATATGGCTTAACTTATTATCACGTGTTTCATGTACACAAACCGGTTAAATAAATAATAAAAAAAATTGACTTTGGATTGTGACCATGCAAAGTGGTGTCAAATCCAGAGAATTTCACAATCATCTTTTGCTACATCACAAGGTGTCTTTTTGGCTGCTTAGAAACTAAGCACAACATTTTTGTTCTTGCAAAATTATTGAACAAAAGTGACCCTACAAAGGAAGGAAACCATGTGTTTGATGGATACGGTTGAACAAATAAAGGCCTCTTTGCTTGGTTTTATTAAGCTTTAGATTGAGGAGTTCCAATTCAACGGTTTTGCAAGTCTTTGTCAACAACTTGTAATTTTAGATAACAAAAAGACAAATGATTTCGATTTTGTTATGGGTTTTCCTTTGTCATCCTTTTTCTTTCGCGAAGAGAGCTGTAGAACTCATGGTTTTGCTTGTATGTGACGTTATTATTTCGTTTTAGAAAATTAGTAAGATTCTACTTTAACCACTTTGCGCGTCGCGCTGTCTAAAACATGACAACTTAACGGCCTTGTCGGTGGCAAGTCCTTTTTCCCAGGAAAAAGATAAGAAAAGAGGCGGGCAAAAAAGGGAGAAACTTAGCCATGGGCCCAAAGGTTAAGTGGCCCATGTACACTGACAAAAAAACTTAAAAATATGGACCACAAGCTGTCGGATTATGAGAGGGGCAATAATGGTGGGCTGGTAAAACTTTTTATAAGTGTAATTTTTAAAAATGTGACATAACATGTAATTTTTTTTAAAAAAAAATTGATGTCACAGTGAATTTGAGGGAGTGAATTTGATCTTATAAGGTTGCTTTGATGTCTGCATTTTGCCCCATTTTTCCACTCAGTTCAAAGCACTACTTCACATGCACAAACTTCATAGAACATAATAGTCTAATGAATGAATAGAATTTTAAGAGCACAATTAATTCAGAATAGTATGACTATTACAACGACTTTCATATTATAAACGTTGTAAAATTGTGAAAGTAAAGTATTTCTACATGATAAAGATGAAGACGAAGACAAAGATGCGCCTTTCATGCGCTTCTTATTTCACTGCTATAACAAATACAAAATCCACACAATAACAGAAGAGACCCTTTCACTCTTTTGGTTAAGAAAATGCCAGAGTAACTTAGACCGCTTGATTGGATGACAGGAAAATAGCGGCGGGCTGCTTTAGAAAATATCAAGCATGCCTCTGTCAATCCATGTCAAACCCTGAACCTCAAATCCTAAACCGTATTAAGCTTAGAATTGAATAGACGAGGAGAAAGTTTGGCCAAAGGCCCAATTTGAGGGAACTATGTTCATGAATTCTCTGGTCACGTCATCACTAGTGGTGACCCTAAATGATAGAGATTGACCATTGAGATATGAGTTAGACTGCCAGTTAGCTCCCCAGTTCCTTGACATGGCCATCCATTGGGTTTTTGAGCCTTTAATGGATACAGATTTAATGTCTCCAGCCCCTCCTACGTTAGATATCAAAACTAGCTCAAAGTAGTTCTTTCCATTTACAGTGAATCTAACTCCACCCCGTTTCCTACATGGAACCCTACACCATAAAACAAAATCAACACACACATTAATAAAATAAATCTAGTACTATGGTTATTAATTCTCTCAAATGCAAAAGTTTTTTATGATTTTGTGTTAAAATTGAATTTTGTATTCCATCACCCTTAAGTAAGGATGAAAATAATATTATGTGACAATATTGATATGCTATATAACATATGAGAAAATTTAGTGAAAGAGAGTAAGTACCTCCGGTACTTGACGGGGATGATTCCACCCTTGTAAATACCAATCCTTTCCCAAGCAGGTTGGGCCATGTCAAAGTGCTGGAGGGGTGGGTTGCACCAGCCTCCATTGTCGTTTGCCTTGGCATAGTTTGGAGGGCAAAAGTTGGTTGCAGTAACGGTCACATATTTCCCTTTGAGACACCATTTAGGGTCTGATTGATAGTCACAAGTAATCTGAAAGCATTGCCCACATGAAGCCCCATCATTGAAAAAAGCAGTACTTAAAGCCGCGGTTCTAGTCCCGTACCCTGTGGAATACAAGTTACCATACCCACAAGCCCCACCTAAAAAAAAAAAACAAACCACAATTGAAAACTCTACATTTCAAAGTCATTCATCTTTACAATTCACTAATGAGCACATTATCTAAAGGAAAAAAAAAAAAGAAAGAAACAAGATACATACCCATAGTTCCCGAGGCGTCACTTCCTCCATAAAATGTAGCATGAGCTTGTGTCCAAGCAGATACTGCAAATGCACCGACTTTGATGGACATATTGCATAGTCCAACCAACATGGACAATGCAAAAATGAGCTTTGCCATTTGGTGATTAATGGGTTTAGCCCCAAAATGCCCAATACGAAAGTGGAGGAGAGCAAAATGAGACTATAGATGGATGAGAAGATTGGGAATGTAATTTACATTTATTGTTATTTCGAAGCAGGGCTGAGTGCTTTAAATAAGGAACCAGGCCAAGTAATGCAACAGCCTCTCATGCGAGCTCTGCAACTAGAGAGAAACTAACTTAGAATTTTTGTTTTGTTTTTCATTGAAAAAATTAATTAATTAAATTATCTATTCAAAAGTCTGAAGGGGTTTTCGAGCCTCATGCAATTATTCCCACGTTCTCTTGCCCTTTGTAACACCCCCACATGCTCTTCCGCAACAGAGGAGCCGTGTATAAATCAAAAATCCACAAATCACAACTGTCCAATTCTTGAGGTCTTTTTTTTTTTAAAGCTGTTGGTTGTAGTTATTTGAAGGAAAAAACCCTAATTTTGGAGGGTTTTTTAAAAGCTATTTTTGGCTTTTTGAGTTCAAAAGTTGTTTTAGAAGTGTTTGGATGAATTGTTAGAAGTGTTTTTGCTCTCCAAAAGTACTTTCTGTCAAAGCCACAAAATATAGCTTTTTAAAAAAAAACACTTTTGAAATAGACTTTGAAACATATACCAGACTATCAATGATATATTAATAAGCTTAAATATAACATTTTTTTGTAACTGAAAAAAATTGAAACCATTTTAACCCATTAAATCTCTTTTAAAAATACGGTTTCAAATACTTACTAAAGAGTTACAGCTTGTATTTTTCTTTTTCTACTGACTAAAAGCACGAGCAGAGACTATGCCAAATAGGCCCAAAGTCTTTTAATCAAATTTGAAGGTTTTATGATGGAATATTTTTGCTTTGGATCATATCATTATCATCCTACTTCACATGTTACTACCTTAACCTTATTTGTTACATTGAAATTGGTTTTTCATCTGCCATGCACATGACCCATATTGAGACTGCACGGCAATGGCTTTGAGACAAACATATATATACATATACATGTACATACATACATATATATATGTATGGAGTATTATGTAGGTGTCTAGTTTTTATCTCAAACCATTGACCCTTGCCGTTGATTTGAGTCTTGGGACAGATCACTGATACTGTCACCGCCAATTATGGGCTTTTCTAATCTTTATTTTGTCGAAGTTTGTACGCTATATATCTGACCCGAATGGGCACAAATACCAAGCGTGATCAATCTTTTTGTCTCATTTGTATTATACAAACAGATTGATTCTACACTACCCTCCAGATCAACAATCTTAATCAAAGTTGCATGTGATTGGAGCACCGTCAAAGAAAATCCACAGACAATTGGAGAGAAAGTTCACGGACCTTTTGTTTAATTTATTTATTTATAGGCCACATCACTAGCGGCCATGAGTAATCACCGTCAAGTGAGAAAATAGAGCAAGAAAAAGTGGGAAAGAAGGAAAAGAAAAAGAAAAAAGCCATGCAAATTGCAATTCCATACGTAAGTCTAATATTTCTTTCTTTCTTGCAACAGCTTGCGCATTATCAGGCGTGGGACACTGAAAAACGTTGAACAAGTCGTACATGAAACTTAATAGTAGTTTAATTTAAATTAGCAACAAGATGATTAGTTCATATAAGGGCTAAAATGATTGGGGTTGTCGCATGCACATGGCATTAAAGACTTAATGTGGTTCAAATTATTAAGTTATGATTAAGGGAAAACTCTTCAAAGTTTGCATTTTCGTTCACGTAATAAATTTTTCTCGCTATCTATAAGGCACAAGTTAGTTGAAACTTATAGGTCTTGTAGCATCAATGTCATAGAGGCACTTCTTTTTTTTTTAATTTTATACATTCCTTTATATAAGTTGGCCATTCAAAGCTTTTGCGTTTATTAGGGAAGAAGAAAACATTATTTATATTCACGAAATATATTTCACAAATATCAGGTGCAAAGATAGGGTTTTTAAACCGGTCAACATTTTCCAGCAACAAAATGAGAGCTCCTATCTGCTAACTGAGTGAACATTTGAATCAAAATGAGAGCTCCTGTATAATGCCCGGGTCAACAGACTAAGCATATGAAGTATGAAGCTAGAACTACTTAAAGACCAATAACAAGACTAATGCATTGATATATTTAAAAAAGAAAAGTGTTCCCCAATGATTATTAGATCAGCCGGCATTTCGTTAGGAAGGATAAGGCTTAAGTTTTGGAGGAAACGCATTCAGTCTTGTATTTTGTCACAAAACAAAATACTACTTACAAAAATTTTCCCTGTACTATGACTCGTGCAAGACTTTGCTTGTCAATCTTCGAAACGTAAAACCCGATCCCTCGAAAATGAAATGTTATAAAAAATAAAAAAAATAAAAAAATCAACCCGATTGTGTTTTGAATGGAAATAGACATGTTTTTTTACTCATCCTATTTGTACTAGTTTTCATGGAGTTGAGGGAAATAGAGATTTCGTCAGGTAAGGTGGAAACCAACATCGGGCGGTGGGGAGACACTGTCACGGGGACGATGAAGGTATCACCAGAGGGTGTGGAGGGGAGCTCCCGATGTTGTTAATGAGTGGGGCAATGGGTGGAGCACGCAACTTCACCCTACAAGAGAGATATGAGAGAATTAATCACAAAAGATTTTCATGATATTAGAGAATAAATCACAAAAGATTTTCCTTTATTTTTCAGATTTTTGGAATTAGTTGAAAACCCCTAATTGTAGGATAGTAATTAGTTGTAATCTCCTAATTCTAGGATAGATCTCTAATTTTATGCCTTTGTATAACTTACCATAATGCTTAATATATATTACCCAAATCAATAAGAAATACTAAGCCATTATTTCCTCAATCTCCTTTCTCTAACATGGTATCCAGAGCATAATCATCTTGGGCCTCAATCTTTTTTTGGCAAAGCCAAAAAAAAAAAAAAAAAAAAAACCTAGAAATTCTTCCTTCTTTCTTGAACCTTAATGGCTTCTGATTCATCCTCTTCCACAACCAATGACTCTGTCATCATTCACAACACCCAAGACCTACAGAATCCCCTCCTCACCATCAATCTCTCTAACATAACCAAATTATCCTCCACAAATTATCTTACATGGAGCCTGCAAATACAATCACTTCTTGAAGGCTATGACCTCCATCACTTTCTTCACGGCACTTCTCCACCACCTCCACCGACAATCACTACCAATAATGTCCCCTCTCCAAATCCGGCCTATCTCACCTGGAAAAGACAAGATCGTTTAATCTTCAGTGCTTTTTTAGGTGCAATCTTTGTCCCTCTACAACCACTTATTGCCCGTACCACCACTGCTCATGAAGCTTGGCAAACCTTGGCTCACACATATGCCAAACCGTCCCGTGGCCACATTAAGCAATTGAAAAAGCAACTAAAGCGTTGCACCAAGGGTACCAAATCCATCAGTGAATATATGCAGACCATAAAAACCCATGCGGATGAACTTGCTCTTCTTGGAAAACCGGTTGATGATGAAGATCTTATAGACCAGGATCTTGAAGGACTCAATGCTACGTACAAATCCATCATTGATGCTATCAATGCACGTGACACACCAATTTCTTTTGCTGAACTACATGAAAAACTTCTCAACAAAGAAGCCTCTATTCAGTCACATTACTCATCCCACTTGTCTCTATCGGTAACAGCAAATCCAACTGCATCCCGTACTCACCCAAATTGGCGACCACAGAACACCAACCAACAAACAAATGGTTCTCACATCACACCTTCTCCCAATGATCAACGACAACCCAAACCCTATTTAGGTCATTGTCAAGCATGTGGTGTCCAAGGACATACTGCCAAACGTTGTCCCATGTTTCAGCTTATCACGCATCAACAAACATCAGCTCCTCATCCACAAGGCAATCAAGGACACCGATCACTCGTACCCTGGCAACCACACACCAATTATGCTACTCTTGCTTCCACCGCCTCTACCTCTTGGCTGCTTGACAGTGGAGCATCACACCATGTTACCTCTAACTTAAGTAATCTCTCGCTACATAGCCCATATCACGGTTCTAAAGATGTCATGATTGGCGATGGCTCGGGTCTACAAATAACCCATACCGATTCCACAACCTTACCCACTTCCTCTAAACCATTTAGTTTAACCAATGTCCTTTGTGTGCCTTCTATGCAAAAGAATTTAATTTCAATTTACCAATTTTGTACCACTAATAATGTCTCTGTTGAATTCTCTCCCTCTACTTTTTCTGTGAAGGATTTAAGCACGGGGGTAACTCTCTTGACGGGACATTCTAAAGATGGCGTATATGAGTGGCCGGCATCATCTACTTCCTCACCTCCATTACGTGCATTTTCTAGTGTCAAGACCACTTTGTCCGAGTGGCATTCAAAGATTAGGTCATCCTTCCTTTACTATTTTGAAGTCAATTATTTCTAAATTTTCCTTGCCACTGTCTAGTGCGTTGTCTTCTCAAAATTGTAATGCTTGTGCTTGCAATAAAAGTCATACATTCCCTTTTTCCAATTCTACACTAACATCTTCTCATCCCCTTCAAATTCTATTCTCTGATTTATGGACATCACCAGTTTCTTCTGTTGATGGTTATCAATATTATGTTATTTTTGTTGATCATTTTACATGCTATACCTGGTATTATCCACTCAAATGTAAATCTCATGTGTACGATGTCTTTGTACGGTTCAAAGCATTAGTAGAAAGCCATTTCAATCATCGCATTGCTACTCTTTATTCGAATAATGGTGGTGAATATCAAGCTCTCAAAAATTACCTCTCTACAAATGGTATCTTTCACCTCACTACACCACCCCATACACCGAAGCACAATGGTCTTTTTGAACGACGTCATAGACACATTGTTGAAACTAGTCTTTCCCTTCTAACTCATGCATCCATGCCTCTCACTTATTGGACCTATGCCTTTGCCACAACATTTTATCTTATAAATCGGATGCCCTCTCCAACTCTTCTTTCTCGTCTCCGTTTGAATCACTTTTCCAATCCCCACCTAACTACACAAAACTTCACGTGTTTGGCTATTTATGTTATCCTTGGCTTCGTCCCTACTCTAACCATAAACTTGACTCTCGCTCCACTCCGTGTGTCTTTCTTGGTTACTCGTCCACCCAAAGTGCGTACATCTGTCTTGATACATCCACCTCTAAACTCTATGTTTCTTGTCATGTCAAGTTTCTTGAAAACTTCTTTCCTTTTGCCACTCAACAGCCTCATCTCCCTCATCAAAAACCAGACCTTCTATCTAAATGGCTTCCACTAGTGTCCATTCTACCACAGAAGCCTTACCCACTCATTTCGACATCATCCCAGGAGCCCCTGCGCCAAGATCAGCAAGAAATCCCACCAACGGTCGATCACCCAAATCAAATGATCGACCTCAACCACCTAAACCACATAGTCAACCGACCATCACTAGAAACCCAGTCCCATGATTCTTCCACACGTCCCAATCCTTCCTCTTTGACCACAAACCTTCCAACACTCATCCCATGACCACAAGAGCCAAAAATAACATTACAAAACCTTTAACCAAAATGAATCTCACCTCTACTTTCTCCAAAACCATTGACATTGAACCTCATACAGTTACCCAAGCCCTCAAAAATCCAAAATGGCGACAGGCTATGTTCGATGAGTTTGATGCTCTTGTTTAGAATGGTACCTGGGAACTTGTTCCATCTTACTCAATGTAGAATATCGTAGGATGTAAGTGGGTTTTTCGTATAAAATGACTTCCTGATGGTTCTGTTGACAGGTACAATGTCACAACCCACTTTTTTTGGGGTTGTGATAAACCTTTTCTTACTTATATATAGATGAAAACTTAGGAATTTTTTTTTCTTTACACATACAGATATTAACATCTTTTGAAACACAAGTGTAAATATATATTTACATAAGCAAACTTTCTTTTACAACACTGTTTGCCAAGTACTTTTGAAAGAAGTTTTTGTTTGACTTATTATATTACAACTTTTATATACACGTTTCAAAATAACTTAAAATATATTATAGCGGAAACATAATAGCAGCGGATTCCATACCTACCCTGCACACTAATCATCCCTCTGCCAACTCATCAATAAAATTATTGTGACCTTTTCGTCGGAATACCTATAGCATGAAGTACTTAATGAGCTTATGCCCAGAAAGTCCCAATACAGCCCACATGCACATTCAATGCAATGCGTGCTCCAATTATGCTTCCTTATGAACATTCCTTATCCTTTTGATATGTCACCTCTTACTAGGGCCCAATTGTTCATACCATTGTGCACATAGGTCTAAGTGACACCGTGACCATACTATATCCTTAGACTCCTCTTGAGTCAAGAGTCGGTACGATACTTTTTTTAATTTCTGGTGATATAATTACCAGTCCATTTATAATGGTTATCATACCATGCATGAAGTGATAAACACATGTTATACGTAAAACATAAATACTCTTGTACGATATTGTACACACAGGTACATTATTTTATACTCACAGGTATACATTAATATGCACACCGGTATAAAATATAACACACACAAAGATATTTATTTAGTATACTCACAAGTACACACCAACATACTTATAAGTACTTATGTCATAGCATACACACAGGCACACACCTTGATATGCATACAAGTATACATATGCACATATCCAATTCTATACTAGCAATTCCATACTATAGGTGGAATGGGTACTTACTTGATTCAAATGCTAGGCAACTCAACCTCAGTTTCCTCTTTTCTAGACTTCTGGGATCTTGTTGGCTAATTACAAAGCTATTAGACAAATTGCACTATGTTTCAATACAAAATGATCGTTAATTAATAAATTGAGTTGCATAACTCTATACAACTTTGAAAACCATTGGTTTTTTTATTTCTATCTAACTCTACCCTATCGTCTTTAACGAAGGGCGAAAATCTTTCTAATCATTCCTTTTTCCTATTTGGAACATTTCCGACCAGTTCAGATTACTCAGGCAAAATGACATTTTTGCCCCTAGTGGGCCTACTAGCTTCCCGAGCTTGATTTTGCTATTTTAATTAAAATAGTTACATATTAGTTTAAAAATAATAACCTAGTGGGTAAGATCTCCTTATTTCACATATATGCCCCATTTCAATAAAACTTTACAGTTTTTCTCCTAAACTGAAAATTTTAACAATTTTACCCGTGGGGCTAAAATTTATCTTTTTAAACCAAAACTTTCTACTTTACATGAGGAATATTTTTGCTCAAATTACCATATTCAAAATGCTTTGAAAAAAATGACATTTTTGCCCATTTAAATTTTTTTTCAATTTTAACAAATTCTTGTAAAATTAAAATCTCACAAACAGTTGAGATTTTTAACGAATTGTCCACGAAATTTAATAGTTTGATCAAGATCTACAACTTTTATGTTTTTACTTTTTCAAAATTCTCACTGCACAGGGATGTTTTTGGGCATTTTTCAATTCTGTGGAGGAGAAACTTTTTCTTACAATTTGGTCCTTGGGTTATTTTTGTAAAAATCTATTTTTAAACAGTAGATCTACCCTTGCAAAGGCAGTTCCAACCCTTGTTTGAACCATTTTCCATGCCCAACCATCATTTTTGAAAAACTAACAGTAAAATTACAAAAGTATAACTTTTTACATAAACAACCATTTTCAACATTCAACCCTTAATTTTCACAACATCAACAGACCATTATTCATGTTTCTATGGGATTTAACTAAAAATTTGCTCAAGAACCCACATTCTTTTGAGAGAATAAAAATTTAAACAAAAATCACATAATTTCAAAACTTTGAAAAATCAAAACTTACCCAAATAACACTTTGTGATTCTAGCCTTCCAAGGCTGCTTTGAAACTCCTTCCTAGACATCATTTTCATGCACAAACACCTTGAATCAATTTCTCCCTTAATCCATGAAAAATCCCTTGAAAACTTGAAAAAAGTTAGATTTTTACCTTAAAACTTGTTGACATTCCTTGAATTTTGCCTTCTGAACTTGATTGGGGCTAATTTGGCAAAGAATTGGGTTGAGAAAATTTTTGGGAAGCTTCAACAATGGATGCCGTGGGGGTTGAGGAAGAAGAAATGGGATTTTTTTTGCTAAATTTGCATTAAATACATGCTTATCCTTTATGGTGACTCATAGTAATCCATTAGTTCACCTAGGTGTCTCCATGGGATTGGGCCACCTTTCATGGCTTGGTGGCCTAATAAAATTCAATTGGGTGTCCACTTGGTGGGGCCCAAAAGTTTACACAGTATAATTATTCACCACACAATATTTTTCTTACATTGCCGTAGTCAAATTAATGCAAACTCATATCCTTAGACTGTGTAAAATATTTTACTTACCTTTAGTGTACTTTTAGAGGCCAAACATAACATTTTTTATATTTACGTTTTCACTTAGCAGTATACTTATACTGCATCGACCTCCTTTTCATACTAGGTTGGATTTCGATGGACTCTATGTCTTATTTGTATTCTAATTACCTATTCGTTTGTATCACAATTTTACAATTAATTGTGACATAAAATTCATTTTATAGGTATTATTTATAAATTTTTGAGTAATTAAACTCATAAAATCTGTATTAACAATATCCAACATTGCATCACATTCGCAGTGAAATTTTCAAGTAATACTGCTTATTTATACATTATGATAATTTTACAAAAATTACAATTTTTAAGGGTAAATTCATTAATTAAACCTAATTAAATATTATGTTTTATTAATGAATTTCTCCTAGTTATTACAATCTACACCCCTTAAGAATTTTCATCCTCGAAAATCAAAATAATTCGGGGTTGACTTTCCTCATTTCATCCTCTCGCTCCCAAGTCGCCTCCTCTATTTGTTGGTCGTGCCACAAAACTTTGACTAGAGATATCTTCTTTTTCCTTAATTCCTTTTCTTCTCATGCTAAAATTTGAACTGGTTTCTCTTCATAGGATAAATTCTCCTGTACGTCAATTTTCTCAGGTTGTAGAACATGTGATGGATCAAGTACATAATTCTCTGGCATAGACACATGAAACACATTATGTACCAATGCCATTTCAGGGGGTAAAGCCAACTTATAAGCTATATTGCCTACTATTTCCAAAATTTCAAACAGTCCAATATATCTTGGGTTGAGTTTTCCTTTCTTTCCAAATCTTATTACCCCTTTCATTGGTGTTACTTTCAGGAAAACCAAATCCCCTACTTGGAATTCTAGGGGTCTTCGTCGTCGATCTGCATAACTGTTTTGATGGCTAAAAGTAGTTTCCGTTCATTGACGGATTAGTTTCATGTCCTCTGTCGTCCTTTGCATGAAATCCATAGTCGATAACGTCTTTTCTCCCATTTCATACCAATGTGGTGGTGATCTACATCTTCTTCCATAAAGAGCTTCGTATGGAGCCATTCCTATGGAGGTTTGATAGCTGTTATTGTAAGCAAATTCGATCAATGGAAGCTTTTTATCCCATCCTTCTTTGAAATTTAGTACATAGGCTCTCAGCATCTCTAGAGTTTAAATGGTCCTCTCAGACTGACCATCTGTTTGAGGGTGGAAGGCTGTACTAAATGTCAGCTTCGTTTCCATTTCTTAGTGAACGCTCCTCCAAAACTTGGAAGTGAAGTGGCCATCTCGATCAGAAATAATGGACTTTGGAACTCCATGGTATCTAACTATCTGGGCAAAGTACAGTTCAACTAATCGTTCTACGGAACTACTGAGTTTAATGGGTAAGAAGTGGGTTGATTTGATCAATTTGTCCACGATTACCCATATAGCGGCGTGTCCTCCTATAGTCTTGGGTAACCCAGTCACCAGATCCATAGTTATTTGGCCCCATTTCCATTCTAGAATTTTCTGTAATTCACTTGTTGGTCGTTGATGTTCAGCCTTCACTTTTTGACACGTGAGACATTTACTAACTAATCGTGCTACATCATTCTTCATTCCATGCCACCAATAGTGCTCCTTCAAATCTTGATACATTTTGGTAGCTCCTGGATGAGCAGCATATGGTGCTTCATGAGCTTCCTCCAATATTTGCCTCTTTAACTCTTCATCGTTGGGAATGCATAATCTGCCTTTATAACGGAGAATGCCATCTTTCAAGATGCTAAATTCTGCTTCTTTGTTCTCAAGAACCTCATTCTTAGCTTTGAGCAGCGATGGATCTGCTTCTTGCTGCTCTTTTAAATTCTCCAAAATAGCGGGTCGAAAGGATAGATTGGCTAATCCTCCTATGATTAGCTCTATTCTCTCTTCTAATCAAGTCTTTCTGAAGAGGTCTCGGTATTGATCGCACCATTGCAAGCAAGGATGTTGTTCTACGACTGAGTGTATCAGCTACTCGGTTAGCTTTTCTAGGGTGATATAAAATTTTACAGTCGTAGTCTTTAACTAACTCAAGTCACCTTCGCTGTCTCATGTTGAGCTCCTTCTGCATGAAGATATACTCTAGACTCTGATGGTCCATATAAATCTCGTATTTAGCTCCATACAGGTAGTGATGCCAAATCTTCAATGCAAATACGGCCACCGCTAACTCTAAGTCATGCATTGGATAGTTTCTTTCATGATCCTTTAGTTGCCAAGATGCGTATGCAATCACTTTTCTATTTTGCATAAGTATGGCTCCCAATCCCATCTTTGATACATCGCTATAGATTACAAAATTTCCTAGGTCCGGGTCTAGTATAATCAATACCGGTGCACTTGTGAGTCGTCTTTTTAACTTTTGGAAGCTTTCTTCACATTTCTTAGTCCATTTGTAGCTTGCTGCTTTTCGTGTAAGAGCCGTAAGTGGTGCTGCTAGTCTGGAGAATCCTTCTACAAATCGTTGGTAATAGCCCACTAAATCGAGGAAACTCCTGATCTCTGTAATGCTCTTCAGTGTAGGCCACTTATTTACTGCTCCAACTTTGGAAGGATCAACAAAAACTCCATCTCGTGACACAACATGTCCTAGGAAATGAACTTTTTTCCAACCAAAATTCACATTTTGAGAACTTGGCATACAGCTGATGTTTTCCCAACAACTGTAGTGCAATCCTCAAGTGTCTCTGATGTGCCTCTGGCATTCTTGAATAGATGAGGATGTCGTCGATGAAAACAATGACAAATTTATCGAGATAATGAAAATCCAATTCATAAGATCCATAAAGGCTGCTGGGGCATCGGTCAGTCCAAATGGCATAACGCAGAATTTGTAATGTCCATAACGCGCCCAAAACATTGTCTTTGGCACATCCTCTTCCTTGACTCAAAGTTGATGATATCCAGAGCGTAAGTCAATTTTTGAGAATACCAACGCTCCTTTCAATTGATCAAATAAGTTGTCGATTCTCGAGAGTGGATACTTGTTTTTAATCGTAACCTTGTTCAGTTCCCGATAATCAATGCATATTCATAACGTTCCGTCTTTCTTCTTGACGAATAAAACAGGCGCTCCCATAAGGAATGACTCGACCGAATAAATCCTTTGTCTAGCAAATCTTGTAATTGCACTTGCAGCTCTTTGAGCTCTCCTAGAGCCATATGATACAGTGCCTTCAAAATCGAGCTATGCCTAGCATCAATTCAATCTCAAACGAAATCTCCCATTCCGGTGGTAAACCCAGTAACTCATCTGGAAACATGTCAACAAATTCTTTTACTATGGGGACCTTCTATGGTCCTAACTGAGCCTCTTGTTCTTTGTTTACCAAATTCACCAAATAACCGGTGCATCCACTTTTCAACATCTTTCTTGCTTTCAGTGCCAAAATTAGCGTCTTTGGAACCTTGGGAATCTTCCTCGAATACACAAACTTTTCACTTCTAGAGGGTCGAAATGTCACCTTATGATGCCGGCAGTTAATCTTGGCAGTGTACTTTCCCAAGAAATCCATTCTCAAGATAACGTCATAATCTTGTATATCAATTATTATTAAATCGATATACAATTCTCTTCCACAAATGATGATGGGTATGTGACGTAACTAATACTCAGAATTCAATACCTTCCCAGAAGGAAGTACAGTCCTAAAAGTCTGTTCTATCCTATCCCCTTCCTTTCCTATCCGTTTAGCAAACTTAAGCGAGGCAAATGAATGCATTGCTCCAAAATCAAATAAAACATAAGCATCAATATTAGCAACAAAAAACTGACCTGTCACCCCTGATGAAGTTTTTGTATCATCCGCTTTCTTCGTGTAAGCGTAAATCTACCCACTGGGTTCTGGAGCTTCCAAGCGTCCCTGACTGATGCTAGGGCCTTTAATTTTCACTTGGACTATGTGAAGCTGGGTTCCCTAGGATCTTTATTGATTTTGATTATTCTGATTCTAGGGATTGGAGAAACAGTTTCTGGCATAGTGTTCTTCTTTGCCATAGATGAAACACTTATTGGTGCCAACTTTACATTCTCCCACATGTCTCTTCCTACATTGACTGTAGAGAGGCTTGTTGTTTCCTCCATCACTGATCCTCTTCTAGGGTTGTCCTTTTTGATTTTTTGGATTAATCATGTTCCATTTGCTCTTATTATTTACATAGCGGTTGCATCCAGTTGGATGGCTCTGGGACTGCCCTTAACTCGGAACGCTTCCTTGTCCTTTTGCTTGTATGGCTTGACTTTGTTTCGCTAAAGCTTTCTCCTCCTTTTGAGCTTTAAGAATTCTTGCTCTCTCCTCCTTATCTTGGGCAATTCTAAATTCAGCTCTTGTAGCCTGTTCGATACAATCCTCTACATCCTTAGGAGCTTGCCCTCCACTATCAACTACAAGGGCTATGTCAGTTCAGAACATTCGCATAAGTCTTCTTATTCGCTCTCGATCAGTGGGTACCAATTTGGGGCAAAGTCGTGCCAATTTATTAAATCTCTTTACAGCATCAGCCACTGACATGTTGCCTTATTTAAAATTGTTGAATTCTTCTTGCTGGGCTGCCATTGTTTCCACATTGAAATAAGCCTTTCCAAATTCTTCCACAAAATCTGACCATGACATTTCGTATACATTCCTTCTACGTTCTACTGACTCCCACCATTTCTTAGCATCCTTAGTGAGAGAAAATAAAGCACATAATACTTTCTCACGATCACTAAGCTCCATAAATTTTAGTTCTATACCGGTAAGCCAATCATCAGCTTCTAGTGGGTCCATAGATCCATCAAATTCTGGGGCCTTCATCCATCAAAATCTCTCATAAAATTTGGTACGGATACTACTGGAGCAACTAGAACTAGTAGAACAGCTGGTTCTGCTTGTTGAGGCGGTGGTTTTGGGGGTGGAGAATTCACACGTGCCTATGGTACATGATTCTAGTTAGCTAATTGCTCTCTTAACTCTTGCATTTCTAACTTTTGAGCTCGGAGTTTCTATTGTAACTCCGTGATCATGGCCATCAAGTCCGGGTTCACAGGTTCTCCAGATGCATCAACCATCAGTAGTAAAATTTGTCTACAGGCCTACCGTACAATTTCGTTATTACTTCAGTATAAACTATTAACTTAATAGTATTTAAAAAGAACATTTTCAAACCATATAAATACATGCAAACATGAACAATCGCATAAACCGAATGTCTTATTTCACGCATTTCATTTCATTAACTTATTCCTTTTTCTTTTACATTCTTCATTGTCAAAACTTTGCATGAGTGACTAACATGCATACTTACTTTCCTTTCTTACATAAATTGTTCATATCATTTCCGAAAACAGTTATCACTTCTGGCTACACATACCCTATCGCCACGAAGGATACCACTTGTTGGGCGTATACACATATACAAAAGCAACAAGGCCCAAAACTGTACTAATCCTACATCTAAGTACATCTTAATACATAAAAATCTTCATAGGTCCATTTTCTTTCTAATCTGACTCTACTCCAGACATATCACTATTTTTGGGATCCTCCTCAGGGTCCTCCTTTTCCTCTTCATCCGAATCGGTAGACTCGTTGTCACTTGCAATTATAGATTTGGGAGGCACTGGAATAAATTCAAGCTCTTCATCATCGTCATCACTCATCATCATCATCATCATCATCATCATCATCTCCATCGTCTTCATCATCCTTTTCCATTTCCACTAGGGGATCCTCTAATGGCGTGCCCACATTTCACTCCGCATGCAAAACTTCCATAATGAAATCATGGAGACTAGGAAAATCCCTTGGATACTGCATCTATTGTTAAACTGCATCAGGAAGATCTCTCTAAATAAGGTCACAAATTCACCACAAGGGTATTTTTGGCGGAATCAATGGTACTATAGTACGGCAAAACCTTAAGATATAATGATCTACTGGCTCCCCTACGTACCTACCCCATATTTTTTCTACACGCAGATACAACTGACGATGCCAATCTACCCATAACATTGAGATTACTTGAACTTGCATAGCATTCGTTGGGGGTAAAGGTGTGAATTCTGCTAGAATTTGTTCCTTGAAGCTTTGCCAATCCCTAGGTCATTCGTCAGGTCCAATCCTCAGCCACCATGCAAATGCTTCTCTCAACAACAGTCCAGAAGCTAATAAAACCTAGAGGTGTAGTGGCGTATGGCATGTAGCAAAGATCACTTCTATAGCATGTAGCCACTCGGTCAACACCATGAGCTGCCGACTCCATAATATCGTAGTGGCATCATGTCTTAGAAAATGATGCTTGCTCTTCGATCGACTTCCACATCGAGTTCATTCGGAGGTACCGCCATCTACTACATTTATCTTAATTAATATAACAATCCGTATAAAGTGAAAACTTAACATTCTTATACTTAAAATCAAACTATCTTACTTGAGCTATGGCAATGGAGCAGACGACAATGTGTAGTAGGGTGGCAAGATTTTTGCTCTGATACCAACTGTCACAACCCACCTTTTTTCGGGCCATGATAAACCTGTTCTTACTTACATATAGACGAAAACTTAGGAAATTTTTTTTTTCTTTTCACATACAGATATTAACATCTTTTGAAACACAAGTGTATATACATATTTATATAAGCAAACTTTCTTTTACAACACCGTTTGCCAAGTACTTTTGAGAGAAGTTTTTGTTTTACTTATTATATTACAACTTTTATATACATGTTTCAAAATAACTTAAAATATATTACAGCGGAAACATAACAGCGGCGGATTCCATACCCAATCTACATACTAATCATCCCTCCGCCAGCTCATCAATAAAATTGTTCTGACCTCCTCATCGAAATATCTACAGCATGAAATACTTAATAAACTTATGCCTAGTAAGTCCCAATACAGCCGACATGCACATTCAATGCAATGCGTGATCCAATTATGCTTCCTTATGAACATTCCTTATCCTTTTCATATCTTATCTCTTACTAGGGCCCAGGTGTTTGTACCATTGTGCACATAAGTCTACGTGACATCGTGACCATAATATATCCTTAGACTCCTCTTGAGTCAGGAGTCGGTACGACACTTTCCTTAATTTCTAGCGATGTAATTACCAGTCTATTTATTATGGTTATCATACCATGCATGAAGTGAAAAACACATGTTATACACAAAACATAAATACTCTTGTACGATATTGTACACACAGATACATTCTTTTATAATCACAGGTATACATTAATATACACACCGTTATAAATATAATATACATACAGGTATTTATTTAGTAAACTCATAGGTACACTCCAACATACTTATAAGTACTCATGTCATTGTTGGAAAAATAACACGCAGCGGGATTTTAAAATTTTTATATCAGAGTACTTTCTAAAATACAAGTTTGACACACTATATATATAAATTAACTAGATCTTACTAACCTTGTATTCGTCGAAAAGCTCCCGAAATCTGTGTAGAGAATTAACGCTCCAGAAGAGCCTCAACCAATTGGTCTTCTTTGCTACTCTTTATCCACGATCGGAGTGAGTGTAGGCTTACACGTACAGCTCTTCCACTAGGCAACTCTTGTTCCAACCAATTAAGAGAACCCAAAGCTAGTGTTTGTGATTTGTGAACAAGAGCTCTCAGGGAGTTTTAGAATCTCACCAACAGAGTTTCACTCTTAATCTCTCAATTGATCTAAATAACTTATGAGACTCAAACCCTATTTATAAAGGTTGGATCTAGGGTCAGTCCTTATCGGATAAGGTCTCAAAAATTTGAATCAAAATCAAATTTGGATCAACATCGGATGAAATCCGCGTGAAAACGCGTGATTTTTTTATCGCGTATAGGTAGGCCGATCTGCCTAACCGGTAGGCCGAACTTGCTCCATCGGTAGGCCAAACTTGAGCATCGGCATGCCAAACTGCCAAAAAAAACTCAGCTAATCTTTTATTTTCCACCCAAGATTCTATAAGATAAAGTCTTAGTTTTAATTCAAATAACCCAATAGAGAAATTATCTAATTAAAACATGATTATTTAGATAATCTCTAGGAAAATAAACAGATTCCTAATAATTCTACAAGTTTATCTTGATTTAGTTTATTCAAAATTAAATCGACTGATAAATAGACAAGAATTATCCGATCTCGATAATTCAACAAGTTTATCTTGAATTAATTTTGTCACAGTATTAATTCAACCGATAAACAGATATAAATTATTTGATTCCTTTGAATTTTAACCAATCTAATAAATCTGATATAAATCACCAATTATTGAAAAAGCACGCCGTATCGTTGCAGAATTTTGTGAGCTAGCAAAAGGGACCAAATGGACCTATATAGTTCAAGCTCCCGGTAATTACGAAACCTAATATCCTACATATACATTTCATAATTTTCAACTCCAACGCTACTCCACTACAAGCTTGGAGCTGCACTCTTGAACTCTATAGAATTATGAAGCCCGTATAGCTAAGTCTCTATGACATATCATAGTGTATTGTATCCCCATATGATTATCCATAATCGGCTTAAGAACAAGTTCTGTCTTACCTTCCCAATTATTTTTATCGTACGTTCTATTATCTCACCATTGAAAAACTTACTATCTAAAGGCAGTATACCATTCGGTTACACCTATGTATCCAAATGGTTAAGCGCTTCAGTTTTTCAATTACAGGTTAATGCATATAAGAGGATATCACTACTCCTAAAAAGGAGCTATGGATTTCATATCTATGAATAACAGGTCTACACTATCAAGAGTCATGCTTCCAACGTACCGACATGCATACCACTATTAAAATGTAGGCTTCACCCTTTGGTACATCAAAAGCCACAATTCAAGACAACGGGCCCACTATTCATCTCAGGATTAAGATACAATACAAATGATTGTCTAAAGTGAATTGATTTGTCGAGACAGAATTATTAATCCAAATCAATTCACTTTATGACCCGATCCAACACATCGTCACCTAGGACAATGTGCCAATGTTTCTATTCACAGAGTCCACCTCCGATGGTCAAGACAAATCATCTCCCAATAGGGATATAGACAACATAACAATCTTTACAGAAATAAAGTGTCCAACTTTGTTTCCTCAATTGCTGATCTTATGATTTAGACCGTCACCTTAAGAATCGTGTCTTTCGCATAATCTGTCCATCATATGCTCAATTCTTAAAGGTTTAGACCGATAGTCTCATACTATTATTTGCTTATCATATATTCAACAAATATGAACGTAAAGAGGATAAGATTTGGTATATAAATAATAAATGAATTCTTTATTGATAAAAATGTCTCCAAAAACATATTATATTTTTATTCTTTAGGGCATACACGTCTAAAAGTCATAGCATACACACAGGTATACACCTTGATATACACACAGGTATACATATGCACATATCACATTTTATACCTATAATTTCATACTATAGGTGGGATGGGTACTTACTTGATTCGAATGCTGGGCAACTCAACCTCGGTTTCCTCTTTCCTAGAATTCTAGGTTCTTGTTGGCTAATTACAAATCTATTAGCTAAATTCCACTATGTTTCAATACAAAATGATCGTTAATTAATAAATTGAGTTGCATAACTGTATACAACTTCGAAAACCACTGGTTTTCTTATTTCTATCTAACTCTACCCTATCGTCTCTAACGAAGGGTGAAATCTTTCTAATCATTCCTTTTTTCCATTTGGAATTTTCGAAGCAGTTCGGATTACTCGGGCAAAATGACGGTTTTGTCCTCAGTGGGCCTACTAGCTTCTCGAGCTCGATTTTGCTATTTTAACTAAAATAGTTACATACTAGTTTAAAAATAATACCCTAGTGGGTCAGACCTCCTTATTTCACATATATGCCCCATTTCAATAAAACTTTACAGTTTTGCCCCTAAATTGAAAATTTTGACAATTTTACCCCTACTAAAATTTATCTTTTTAAACCAAAACTTTCTATTTTACATGAGGAATATTTTTGCTCAAATTTTATATATTCAAAATCCTTTGAAAAAATGACATTTTTTGCCTATTTAAAATTTTTTCTAATTTTAACAAATTCTTGTAAAATTAAAATCTCACAAACGATTGAGATTTTCAATGAACTATTCATGAAATTTTATAGTTTCATCGAGATCTACAACTTTTGTGTTTTAACTTTTTCAAAATTCTCACTGCATAGGGGTGTTTTTGGGTTTTTTTTAATTCTCCCAAGAAGAAGCTTACTCTTACAATTTGGTCCTTTGGTTATTTTTATAAAAATCCATTTTTAAACAGTAGATCTACCCCTGCAAAGGCAGTTCCAACCCTTGTTTGAACCATTTTTCATGCCCAACCATCATTTTTGAAAAACTAATTGTAAAATTACAAAAACATCACTTTTTACATAAACAACCATTTTCAACATTCAACCATTAATTTTCACAACATCAACATACCATAATTCATGTTTCTATGGGATTTAACGAAAAATTTGCTCAAGAACCCACATACTTTTGAGAGAATAAAAATCGAAACAAAAATTACATAATTTTAAAACTTTCAAAAATCAAAACTTACCCAAATAACACTTTGTGATTCTAGCCTTCCAAGGCTCCTTTGAAACTCCTTCCTATACATCATTTTCATGCACAAACACCCTGAATCAATTTCTCCCTTAACCTATGAAAAATCCCTTAAAAACTTGAAAAAAAAGTTAGATTTTTACCTTAAAACTTGTTGAAATTCCTTGAATGTTGCCTTTTGAACTTGATTGGAGCTAATTTGGCAAAGAATTTGGTTGAGGAAATTTTTGGGAAGCTTCAACAATGGCTGCCGTGGGGGTTGAGGAAGAAGAAATGGAATTTTTTTGGGCTAAATTTGCATTAAATGCATGCTTGTCCTTTATGGTGACTCATAGTATTCCATTAGTTCACCTAGGTGTCTCCATGGGATTGGGCCACCTTTCATGGCTTGGTGGCCTAATAAAATTCAATTGGGTGTCCACTTGGTGGGGCCCCAAAGTTTACATTGTGTAATTTTTCACCACATAGTATTTTTCTTACACTACCATGGTCAAATTAATGCAAACTCATATCCTTAGACTGTGTAAAATATTTTACTTACCTTTGGTATACTTTTGGAGGCCAAACATAACATTTTCCATATCTATATTTTCACTTAGCAGTATATTTATACTATGTCGATCTCCTTTTCACACTGGGTTGGGTTTCGGTGGACTCTATGTCTTATTTGTATTCTAATTACCTATTCGTTTGTATCACAATTTTACAATTAATTGTGATATAAAATTCATTTTATGGATATTATTTACAAATTTTTGAGTAATTAAACCCATAAAATTTGTATTAATAATATCCAACATTGCATCACATTCTTAGTGAAATTTTCAAGTAATACTGCTTATTTATACATTATTATAATTTTACAACAATTACAATTTTTGAGGATAAATTCATTAGTTAAACCCAATTAAATATTAGGTTTTATTAATAAATTTCTCCTAGTCATTACATACGAAGCCCGTCTTGTAGCTAAAGGATTTCATCAACGACCTAGCATGGATTCTCATGATACCTTTAGTCTAGTTGTCAAGCCAACCACTATTCATATGGTTTTAAGTCTGGCCTTGAGCAGAGGTTGGCCCTTACAACAATTAGATGTAATAATGCCTTCTTGCATGGTCATATCTCAAAGGATGTCTACATGGCTCAACCCTCAGGCTATGTCGACAAAGACCATCCCACACATGTATGCAAACTTAAGAAAGCTCTTTATGGTCTCAAACAAGCTCCAAGGGCCTAGTATTTTGAGCTCCGCCAATTTCTTCTTCAGTCGGACTTCAAAAACTCTCATGCTGACACTTCTTTATTTGTCCGTCATTCTGGCAACATCACCATTTATCTTCTTGTATATGTGGATGATATTATCATTACAGGCAGTCAATCTTCAGCAGTACAAAGGTTCATTACTCTTCTTCTTGCAAATCGCTTCTCCACCAAAGATCTGTTAGTGATGTGCCCTAGGCCAATTATGTAATGACCACAAATTGACTTCATTACATTTGTATTTTATTAATAAAGAGGCATTTTCATTATTATTATTATTATTATTATTATTATTTAATGAATAGTTAATTCTACCTAAGGTCATCAAGTATGTGACTTGATAGTAAAACTCTTAGATGAAAATTAAATTATATTCTTAATTATCCCTAGTCGATCATTATTATTGGGATAATAATGAATGAAGACTAGTATGAAGTTT